>CAJNDV010020069.1:14019-25055 GCA_905221635.1 Symbiodinium sp. CCMP2456 | reverse complement strand
AGGGGCCTTCATACTCAGAATAGGGTTTTAGGGTTTAGGGGCCTGTATCGTTAGAATAGGGTTTTAAGGTTTAGGGTTTAGGGGCCTTAATTAATAATTAGAGTAAGGCTAGGGTTTTGGGCTCCTTAATACTACAATGATAATAATAATAATAACAATAATAATAATAAGGGACCCCAAACAATAATATTGGTAACCTACCGAGGCTCCAAAAGCCCCCTCTAAGAAGACAAGGGCGTAGGGATTTCGAGCTTCAGGGTTTAGGGTTTAGGGTTTAGGGTTTTCAGGGCTTTCCGAAACCTCCTGGCAAAAATCGACGTCGACAGTCCACACACAGGCTGGCCCTTGCTTCATCCTTTGAGCCCAGTACCCTGGCCCAAAAAAAATTAAACTTTTCTTTTTGGTAGGGGTTTAAGATACCAAAAAAGTTTAAAGCTTACCTATTGGGCTCCTAAGTCATGCGCTTGCAGGGCAAGACGACGAACTTCTGGGTCTGGGTTTAGGGTTTAGGGTTTAGGGTTTAGGGTTTAGGGTTTAGGGTTTAGGGGGCTTTCTGGTGCCCTTAACCCTGACCCGAAACCCTGAGCTAAGGTCATGCCCAAGGAAGTAGCAGAGGGGGTCCAAACGCCAATGCTTTAGTCCCGAACCCTTCGCGCTTTTTAGAGGGTTTGAAAGGGCTCTGTAAGGGCTTGTAAAGACTGTACAGTACAGGGATTCGAAGGCTTTAACAAGGCGGTTACAAGGCTTTGGGTGGTTTCTAGGGTTTTTCAGGGTGTATACAAGGGATGATAATGTGGGCTCTATTATTGCTGTGTAGGTCGAGGGTTTGTGGTTTACACTGAGGGTTCAACCTTAGTTCAGTCTACAGAAGAACCCTAAACCCTGAACCCTAAACCCGAAGGCTTGTCGCAAAGTGCGGAAGTGGCAGGCCCTAAACCCTAAACCCTAAACCCTAAACCCTAAAATAGTGCCAAGGACGACCTTCCGCAGCCGCAAAATGCGAAGCCCTCAGACTCCAAAACCCCCGAAATCTGAGCCCTGAATCCAAAACCGTGAACTCAAAACTCGAACCTAAATCCTAGAACTCCCAAATTTCTCAACCCTAACCCCTAAAGCCCGAAAAACTGGAGCATCTGGAAGCTGAGCCCGGGACAAGGTTCGCCATCGAGAAAAGCTTGAAAGCGGATGCGTCAAAGCCTAAACCAACTGCTTGGGCCAAAAGCTGCGCGGTTCAGGGCCGTTTAGGGCTTGGGCTTGGGGTTTAAGATTTAGGGTTTAGGGTCTCTGGTTTGTGCAGTTGAGGATTTAGGGTTAAGGATGTCGGGCGCTCCGGGGGGGGGGGTATGGCCTTGTCCTTAGAGTCGAGGGCCCCCCTTGAATTGTTAAAACCACCGGTTTAGGGTTTAGGGGGTTAGGGTTTAGGGCCCTGGTTTGCTTTTGGGCTTTAGGGCCTAAGACCTAAAGAGTTCAGGGTTGCGGCAGAAGAGACTACAACCTGAAGGCAAAAGACGAAACCAATGTACAACATCGCTCCATTAGATAGACTCCGAGTGATTTTCTATCGCTAGGTTTGTGAGTTTTGAAGAAATACTGGGAGTTATGTATGCTCTGCAGAAGAGTCCAGCCGCACCTGCGTTTGTGTCAAACCAATCACATCGTATATTTGAGAGCTCATGGCCAGGTGCAAACAAGACTCCTCTAGTTTTCGTTCTGCCGCCCTCCTTCCCCCGAAACCCTAAACCCGAAACCGCAGAGTGGTTGACACATCTGAGCTTCACAGCTTTGGGAATCGGAGCTCCCTGCCCAAAAGCGGTTAACCTTTGATGATGACAGCTTCTTTGTACCAAAAAGTTAGAGGCTGAGTGAGTGCCTTAGCCCACCCAGCCACCCAAGAAAACAAGGTTAAAGGCCCAATACTCAGCTACCAGGCGTAACCCTAAACGCCAAACCCAAAGCTCTAAATCAAACCCCAAAGCCCTGGCTTCATCCCTGAACCCTAACCCCTAGACCAAATGCCCCAGTCCCATGTAAGCTTCCGGCCCCTGAGCCCTAAACCCCAAACCCTGAACCTTAAACCTCAAACCCTGAACCTTAAACCCTAAACCTGAATTTGGGGCAGTCTCTAGGGCCCATGAACAAAACCGCCGCCGGCAAAACACGAGGTCTCGATCGTCCTCGGTCTGCGGGGCTTTTCTTTTGTGTGATCCCTAAAAAAGGGATTAGGGTTTAGGTTTTAGGCTTGTAACCGAGGCGCCTTTAAATGCAGGGTTTTATGTTGCGTCATATGTCCCTCTATATTATGTAATCTAGGCGCCTTATAATGTTTAGAACAGGGTTTTATGTTGTTTCGTATGTGGGTCTATGGGGTGCTATAGGGTCTTTCAAGGGCCTGCTGCAGGGGCCTTAGTAGCGAGAAGAGGGCTTTGGGGGTATGTATGCCGTCTTTCAGTTGGAGTAGTGCAAGGGGAGGGCTGGCTACGGTTTAGAGTAACATAGAGGCCTTAATAATTAGAATAGGGTTTTGGGCCCCATTATACTACAATTATACCCAGCAGCCCTCCAAAATTGTATACCAAATTATTTGGGTCCCTACATTAGCGGCTTGAAGTTGCAGGGCCTGGGGTTGCAAGTTTGGAGTTTAGGATTGGGTTGAGATTTTCTAAACATATTATGGGGGAAGAATATTTTTCCCCCACTAAACATATTCTAGGGGAAAGAATATTTTTTAGCCTGCACCTTAAACCCTAAATCCCTGCCCGCATGGCTCAAGAATCTTGAGCCATATAAACCCTGAGCGATAAACCCTAAACCCCAAGACTCAAACCGAATCATTTCAGCTCCAACCTAAACAATGTGGTTCCGAAAATGAGGCAAACAACTGCAACCTAGACGACTGTATAAGACAGATGGCACCAGAAACAAGCTCTTCGACCCCTTCATTAAAACCATGTAGGAAGAACTGCTGAAAGCATGTACATAACCCCAGACCCAAACCCCTAAACTCTACACCCTAAACCCCAAACCTGACTTCGACTGAATGAAAGACCGTCTAAGCACCCCTCCGGAATGCCATCAGGATCCACTACCTGAGTGACACAATAGCATTACTCGCAACGCCAGGAGTAAGTGACAGTAGCAACGGCAATATCAAGATCAATGACTTCTAGTTCTGTGTATATGCCTTGTTGCATCGGCGGAAGACGTAGTTGCCGACATCGCTTGAGGCTCAGGGCTTTCTTGGCTCTCGCGCATCTCGCGCCGTGACGAAACAGTCAGAAGAACCTTTGCTTCTGCCTGCTCTGCGGCAACTCAAAAATCTGAAGCCCGTGTCTGATTTCAGAAGAAATCTATAGGGCGTGCTCAATCAAGATTCTCCCTGGATTCCACACGAAATTCAGAGGGCCCGCGGCAATCAACGCAACGGCACCTTACATGCTCGCCTGATTTTGGCGCTGCCTGTGGATTTTCTTCGATCCTTTCCAGAGCGGTGCTTGCGCTGTCCGTCGCTGGCCTCACCGCAGCAACTATGACATCTTTCACACTCAAGCAGGATCCCCATGTCACACGCACGCGGTCCGCGTCGAGCCTGCGAACTACGTTTGCTCTGACATGACCTAATCTGAGACGAACTTCCTTGAACTGCATGAAACCTTTCACCGAACATTGCATTCAAACCCTGCCCCAAAGTCGGAATCTGCAAAGCCGAACACGATAGACCAGAACACCTCAAAAGTAGGGTTTAGGGTCTAGGGCTTGGGGCTTAGGGTTTAGGATGTAGGTTGAGGGTTAGGGGTTTAGGGTTTAGGGTTTCTGCCTCAAAAACACTGCACTCTAATCTCTGCAGCCTGAAACCGAAAAGCACAACAGCCAGAAACCCAACACCACAGCTTACATTATTCCCACACCCCGCTATCCGAACCCCACGATCCCGAAGCACTGAAAACTCTAAAAAAATGGTGATCAGAAGGAAAGCTGACGGAAGGAAACAGGTTTAGGGCTCAAGGGTTAGGGTTTAGGGCCTACGGAACCAACACACCCCCCGACTGAACACACAACTTCTGCCAGGCTACGTGGTCCAGGAGGATGGCTAAGATCTCGTCAAGCCGGAGACCTGTTCTTTTCTATACTTCCTTTGTTGCTTGGGTTTAGGGCTTGGGGTTCGGGGAGACTAGCGTAGATAAATTAACTAGAATAGGGTTTGGGGTTTAGGGCCTAGGGTTCACTAGAAGCTGTGTCAATATTCATAGTAGAAGTATTTGAGGGAAGCCTTCGGACTTGTGTTCCCAGGTTTTTCAAGCCTCTATCGGGCTCAAAATTAAAAGCTTCGCAGGCTTACCCGCTCTTCGGGCTGGGCTTATTTGCATGAATGCAGGGGCCTTGATCAGTAGAGTCCTGTTTGTGGGTAGATAACAGTATAAGTATATCGGGGACCGTACAGGAGGGAACCGTTACTGCTTACCTCGTGCGGCTTGCAGATTCCCGCGCAAGATGCCACAGAAGGCTCTGGGACACCCAGTCGATGCATGCGCTTCGTCTGCTGCCTGTGGCACAGCGCGGTCATGATGCGCAAATAATGCGCATCACTCGCCGAGCAGCCTTCGCATGCAGTCCAAGCCAATCCTCGTACCGGATGGGGGTGCTGAAGCGGAGGCGGCGCACCGGCAGGTCGTGCTGAACGCGTGATGACCGTAGTGATGCACCGGCTACTCCCCGCCGAGGACTCGCTTATCGCTGATCACTGTCACATTCTAATAGCCTTGATGGAGGATGCCGACACAGGCACTGAAAGCGTCGTGAGCCCAAATGCCCCGTGGTGGAACAACGAACATAGAGCAAGATTATCAAGACTTCTTGGTGCCCGCTACTAATACCCATAACCCATCTTAGTAGCTCTTCTTGCTAAGTCAAATGAGTGTCCAAGTGAGGGATGTAGAGTCCGTGTCAAGTAGAGATACGGTTGATGATGCAAGTCCTGCATTACCCTTAATGAGGACTATAACATAATTCCCATAGTTCGGGGTCCTTCAGCTAATGCAGGATTTCTATCATCAACAGCAGTACAACAAAGCTACAGTACCAGTCAACCGCATATCTGCGGCACCTACGACACCAGACTTGCAACCCGTGCAATGAACACTGCCCCCTCAAAACCCTAAATCCCTAAACCCTAAACCAAGGTCCATGAAGAGCTTCTGAGAAATACGGGTTCCTACTGTTAAAGTAGGGGCCTTAATAATTAGAATAGGGTTTTGGGCTCCTTTATGGTATTCTTATAATCAGTAACCCTGACGGTAATGTTGCTATCTGTGGTCGTTCTTGGATGTGGGTGAGGATCGGGTCTGTCACGATGGATCCTGCTACTGCGACTCTCTGCTATTAGCATCCCTTCTTTCATGAGGCTCCGAAATCCCCGAATTGAGGACATACGTCTCAGATGAACAATAGGCAGTCAGGGAAGGATGGTTGATGTAAAAGGGGTTCCTGACCCAAACTTCCACAAGTAAGGCACCAAAGACCGAAGTCTATGCAGGCTTGAGGTGATGAGTTACATTAGTTGTGTTCGATGTAGCCTCTAAGGGATACCATGCCCTGCTTGAACTCATGAACTCCAAACCACCCTAAACCCTAACCGACTATACCATGGCTCTGGGGCAGTGGCTAACCATGCATTTCCTGGCGTCCGCATGCCTGCGGCGCATGAGATTTTGACTGCAGGGGTTTAGGGTTTAGGGTTTAAGGGTTTAGGGGTGTAGGGGTTTAGGGGTTTAGGGGCTAAGGTTTCTAGGCGATATGACATTTACATTCTTAGCTACCGGCACCTGCAACTAGGGTTTCTCGACCTTGGGCACGGACTAGACATCTGATTGTAAGTAGAACAAAGGCATTCATGACAGTTGCTCATCAACAAAAGTCGAACAACGCACTACCTCTTCAACCCTTAGCCAAACCCTAAACCCTAAACCCTAAACCTTAAACCGCCTAAACCCTAAACCCTTAGAAATGGACGACCCACGATCCGAAACCGTCAACCCTCAACAAACATTCATAGTGAAAGGAAACTACAGGTGGGGAGTTCAGGGTATATAGGGCTTCTATGAGGCTTCCATAAGGTATATAGACCTTCTATAAGGCTTCTATAACGGTAACGACCCACCTGAAAATGTCCTGGATTCATACCACAGAACCAACACTGAAACCGCCCCTTAAAGCCCTAAGCGATGAGGAAACCTCAACCAAGCCCTAAACCCTAAACTGCAAACCCCAAAACTCTAAACCCTAAGCCTAAACCCCTATGGTTACTGTATCCCTAAACCCCTAGAGCCCTAAACCCAACACCCTAAACCCCTCGACCCTACACCCTAAACCCCTAAACCCTGCCCTTCTGCGGCACCCTCCTCGCACATTCAAGCCAAACATCTATCAAACCGTAAGCCTAAACCCTAAACTAAACCCTAAACCCTAAACCCTAAACGAAACCGTAAACCCCAAACCCTAAATTAAATCTTAGACTAAACCCTAAACCCTAAACCTCTATTGAAGCCAAACAAAAAGGCGAACCCCCTGGAGCCTCGAGAGGTTGCCCAGAGCCCGGGCTGTTTCGACCAAGGCCTGTGCGAGAGCAGAAGGGAAGGGTTCATGGGTTTAGGGGTTTAGGGTCTAGGAGCTTAGGGTGTAGGGTTTAGGGTTGAGGGGTTTAGGGTTTAGGGGTTCAGGGGTTCAGGGGTTTAGGGGTTTAGGGGTTTAGGGGTTTAGGTTGTAGGGTTGAGGGTGTAGGGTTTAAGGTTGAGGGTTGAAGGGTTTAGGGTTCAGGGGTTTAGGGGTTTGGGGGTTTAGGGGTTTGGGGTTTAGGGTTGAGGGTGTAGGGTTTAAGGTTGACGGTTGAAGGGTTTAGGGGTTAGGGTGTAGGGGTTTAGGGTTTAGGGTGTAGGGTTTTGGCTTAGGTTGTAGGGTTTGGGGTGCAGGGTTTAGGCTTTAGGGTTTGGGGTTCAGGGGTTTAGGGGTTTAGGGTGTAGGGTTCAGGGGTTTAGGGGTTTAGTGTGTAGGGTTTAGGGTGTAGGGTTTAGGGTGTAGGGTTTAGGGTATAGGGTTTAGAGCTTTGGGTGTAGAATCTAGGGGTTTAGGGTTTAGGGTTGAGGGGTTTAGGGTTTAGGGTGTAGGGTCTGGGGGGTTCAGGGGTTTAGGGGTTTAGGGTGTAGGGTTGATGGTGTAGGGTTTAAGGTTGAGGGTTGAAGGGTTTAGGGGTTAGGGTGTAGGGGTTTAGGGTTTAGGGTTTAGGGTTTGGGGTTCAGTGGGCAGTTCTCTCAATTGGGGTCCCTTTTAAAATCATTTATATAAGGGTGCCGTACTGTTTTTGGGGACCTTGAAAGGGACGCAAAGAGGGTTTTTGAGCACGACGAGGCAGCCCGACCTCGACGTTGTAGGATTCCAGCAGCAGGGGCCTGAAGAGCCTGAAGATGCGGCTTAGGGTTTAGGGATTAGGGTTTAGGGTTTGGGGATTAGGGTCAAGGGTTTAGAGTTTTGGGGTTTAGGGTTTAGGGTTTTGGGGTTTTGGTTTAGGGTCTAGGGTTGAGGGTCTAGGGTTTTGGGGTTTTGGGCTTCAGGGTCTATCTAGGGTTTTAGGGTTTGGGGTTTAGGGTTTAGGGTGCAGGGTTTAGGGTTTTGGGGTTTTGGGTTTAGGGTCTAGGGTTTAGGGTGTAGGGTCTGCATGCCCTAAACCTTGAAGCCCGAAACTTACTTCCCCAATAGGCCAGGGAAATCAAGGGCCTACCAAGCTATAAGAACCCAAGATGTTTAAAGTTGAGGTTGGGTACTAAACCCTAAACCCTAAACCCTAAACCCTAAACCCCTAAACCCTAAACCCTAAACCCTAAACCCTAAACCCTAAACCGAGAACTAAGTAAACCCAAAACCCTAAACCTCCAAGCGCACAGCTGGCCTAGGCCCCGCTGTCCCGGCCTGAAGGTAAAGCACATAAGTCAGGTTTAGGGTTTAGGGTTTAGGTTTAGGGTTTAGGGTTTAGGGTTTAGGGTTTAGGGTTTAGGGTTTAGGGTTTAGGTTTAGGGTTATGGGTTTATAGACCCTTGCTATGGCGGCATGAATAATCAGACTGTGATTGGATAGTAGATTTGCATTAGCAGTATCTAGTGCGACATCTTGAGGGAAGAATACTTATCCTGGGTCAGTAACCCTAAACCCTAAGCCGAGATCAACTGAGGCGCTGGGTGGCTCTTTGGAGGTGACGGAGGCAGCCCTAAACCCTCAACCCGTAACCCTAAACCCGAAACCCAGGATTTCCCAACCAGGGGACTCGAACTAAAGAGCGGGCACCCAAGCAGCCCGCCTGCACAGGAGCTGCTTGCTCTCCTCCTGCAGAAGAAGCTGCGGCTTTTACGCTAAGCCTTGGGTTTATGCGATTTCGGATTTGAGGCTTGTTGTTGAAGGGACTTTCTTAGGGGGTTTAGGGTTTAGACCGTAGGGGGTTTAGTGTCTGGGCCTACAACATCACGGAAACCTCTGAACCCCAAACCCGACATCCCATCTCAGAGCCTACAAGCTTCAATCCGGAACTAGGGTTAGGGCTTAGGGTTTAGGGTTCAGGGTTTAGAGTTTAGGTTGGGTATTGGAGAACTCAGTAAACACTTCTAGATTCCTTAATAGAACCCTTAAACCCTAAAACCCTAAAACCCTAAACCCTAAACCCTGAACCCCAAATCCAAAAACCCTAAACCCTAAACCCTGAACCCTAAATCCTAAAACCCTAAGATTCCTTTTCGAACCCTTAAAGGAACACTAAATCCTAAAAGCCTAAACCCTTAAAAGGAACCCGAGGCCTACAGTGTAAAGCTTGGAAGTCAGGTCCTGGAAGAGCATGTTCGAGGGCACATCGTAGAAGAGAAGGTTCGTGACGGCCGCCACGACGTTGAGAACCAGCTCCTGATCCCTAAGGCTCTAGGGTTTAGGGTGTAGGGTTAAGGCTCTAGGGTCCAGGGTTTAGGGTTAAGGCTCTAGGGTTTGGGGGTTTAGGGTCTAGGGTTTAGGGTCTAGGGCTTAGGGTTTAGGGGTAAGAGCTCTACTATATAAGGCCCTTGGGCTATCTTGGGCCTTAGGCGATGCAGAGTAAAACAGACCCTGAATCGATGATCTAATCGCTATTCTCTTGTCGCTACTGCTATTATGGTCTTAGGGCCTTAAAGTCTTAGGGTCTTAGGGTCGTAGGGTCTTAGGGTCTTAGGGTCTTAGGGTCTTAGGGTCTTAGGGTTTAGGGTTTAAGGCTTTGGGGTCTTAGGGTTTAGCATATTTGGGTTCCTGGCTTGAGGTCTGCAGTTTAGGCTGTAGGCTCCGGTTTAGGGTCCAGGGTTTAGGGTTAAAGGCAGTTTGCTGCCAGGTGTCCTCGCTGTCGCTGATTCTCTTCGCGCCCAACATGTCCAACAAAGGGTCGACGACGGCACTGCAACAGGGGCGGCCAGGCATGCGGGTTTACGTGAAGTCGGGCTTTGTAGTTGCGACTTCTGGATTGGGTAGTGTATTGAGGTTTCGGGGAGGCGGGCTTAAGATCGTTGTTAACCGTCAGCCTACTACACCCTAAACCCTTAACTCTACAGCTCTAAACACCGTAGAGATCCCCTACAAACGCTACACGAACAGAAAACAACAAACTTAGCCAAGCACCCTCCGCTACACAGCACCTCCCAACACCCTGGTAGGTCCCAACAGCTATAACGTAGGGGGCTTAATAATTAGAATAGGGCTTTGGGGCATATTATACTAAAACCATAATAAGGACCCCCCCCCTCCAACAATAGTATTGGTAATTATTGAGGCCCTATATTCTATACTGAACTTAGACCCCTAGCAAAAATTATAATTTTAGCTGTTTCTTAGGGTTTATAGTAGCCAAAGATTAAAAATTATTTCCAAGTACCCCTAAGTATTAACGACCTAAAGACTCCTCAAGTTCTCAGCCTTCACGCCTTCGGGTTTAGGGTTTAGGGTTTAGGGTTTAGGGTTTAGGCTTCTTGATGTCCAAGCCAACAAGGGGGTTGCTGAACATTAACCGTCACGTTTCGGGGCTTTTCTATATGTGGTCCTACAACTTGAGGTCCCTGTTCGGGTCACATGTTTCTGAAAGTCTCAAGTACAGGTATAGTCGCGCAAGAAGCACCTTACCAGCCTGCTGTATTCCCAAAGCGCAGCAGAGCAAGTAAACCCTAAACCGCTGGCTGAGGTTCCTGTGGCAGGAGCAAAGGCTACACATGAAACGCGAAACGTCCTTTAGGTCACAGTTTAGGGAGTAGGGTTTACACCCTGACGGGGCCGCGTGTTACGCCTGTAAGGTCCCAAGCACTAAACCTAAAAATCCCAACACCCTAAATGCCTGACCCCTAAACTTTAAAACCCCAGAGCCTAAACTCCCTAAGCCCTAAACCCTAAAATGGAACTCCTAAACTTAAAAACACTAAACCCTAAACTCCCTAAGCCCTAAACCCCCTAATATAGAGGCCTTAGTAATTAGAGTAGGGTTTTAGGGTCTATTATACTATAACTAGAATAAGGAACCCCCAACATAGTATAGGTCATTATTTAGGCTTCTACATTCTACCCTAAACCCCCTAAACCCCCTAAACCCCCTAAAACCCCTAAACCCCCTAAGCCCCCCCCCCTAAACCCCCTAAACCCCGTAAACTCCCTAAGCCCCCTAAACCCCCTAAACCCCTCAACCCCCTAAACCCCCTAAACTCCTTAAACTCCCTAAACCCCCTAAGGCCCCTAAGCCCGAACAGAACCTCTTAGCGTCCCAGGAGGTTCGGCCTGGAAGCTGCCAGGGTTGCACCGGCATCTGGGCTGATGGCGATGTTCGCCAAAAGCCTGCAATGTTTGGGTTTTGGGGTTTAGAAGTTTAGGGTTTAGGGTAGGGCTTTAGGGTTTTAGGGTTTAGGCTTTAGGGTTTAGGGTTTAGGGCTTAGGGTTTAGGGCTTTGGGTTTAGGGTTCAGGATTTAGGGCTTTAGGGTTTTAGGGTTTAGGGTTTTAGGGTTTA
>CAJNDV010020069.1:0-13919 GCA_905221635.1 Symbiodinium sp. CCMP2456 | reverse complement strand
TTAGTAATTTAGGGTTTAGGGTTTAGCAATTTAGGCTTCAGGGTTCAGAAATTTAGGGCTTAGGGTTCGCGACGAGCCTCCAACACGGGGTTCGCCACTTGTAGTCTTCATGATTAGAAACACTCTGAGGGGAGGTATGATAGTTGTAGTAAAGGGACTATAAACCCTAAACCCTAACTGGGTCTAGGTGCTTAGGATCTGGCTGTACGGTCTTATGGCTTCGTTGGCTCGAGCAAAATCCTGAAGGAGCTTATCCCTAGAAGCCGCGCCTCCACAAACAAAGAGAGACAACAGTATACCTAAACCCTAAACCCGAAGCCCTACACTACTAAACTTGGGACCCGGGCAAAAATCGCACTTTTAGCTGCCTGTTCGGGAGTATAGTAAGCAAAAAACCAAGAATTAGTTAGACGTGCCCCTAAGGACAAGCACCCACCAACCCTCCACAAACCCTAAACCCTAAACCCCAAACCCCTAAACCCCTAAAACAAAAAAGGACAACACGCACCCCAGGAGAGGAGCCTCACCAACTTCACGAGCACCTCCTCGACGTCCTGAGCGGATGCCTGCGAGGATCCCGGCTCCAGCTTGGACTCTGAACCCTGAACCTGAGGCTTGGTCTTAGGCCAGAGCCACGGTTAAGGTTTAAGGTTTAGGGTTTAGGGTTTAGGGTTTGGCGTTTCGGCTTGAACGCTGAACCTTAGTATTTTTGTCTTCGGGTTTTGGGTTTTTGGGGTTTGGGGTTTAGGGAACCTCAACGCCGAACTCTAAGGCCCATAAGCTCTGAGCTCTAAACTCCCAAGCCTTCTCCACCAAAGCCTCAAGCCTCAAAACCCTAAGCCCTAAATCCCAAAACCCTAAACCAGAAACCCCGAACACAAAACCGCTCTGGGCGTGCGCTTCATGACGGGCGAGGGAGCGTCGGCGAGTCAGGTTTCTCAGAAACTAGAAGGTTTTACGGTGACACCCAAACAATCTTGGCTGACTTCTGAACCCTCCAAAAAGTTAAACTTTTAGTCTCCTTATTATGGTTCATATAGAAACCCAGAAAATTAAAATCCTAAGAGCCAACCAGAAGAACACCAAGCAATAATCATCATGATAATAGGTGCTATTCATCATAATTAATAACAATAGTCATCCCCATTAACGTCATCATCATCATCATCATCATCACCCTCACCATCACCATCAGCATCACCATCACAATCATCATTGCCATCATCATCATCATCATCATCATCATCATCACAATCATCATCATCATCATCATGATTATGATCACGATCATCATCATAACACGGCACCCTTATCCAAAAGGACCCCAAACAGGGACCCTGGTTTAGAGAACTACTTACTATCATACATACCCTGAACCTCCAGGTGTAGGCATAGCAAGAAAGCGTACAGGACAGAACACAGAAGCCATCAACGACAAACCCCAGGACTCGAAGCTTTTGCTCCGAAATCTGGACCCGAAGCCCTAAACCCCTAAACCCCTAAGCTTTCCCTAAACCCTAAACCCTAATCCCTAAACCCTAAAAAGCGAAACAACTCATCCCTTGGGGCCCCCGAGAGAAGCAAGACCACAAAAGGGAACCTTCAAGTCACTAGGCCGTCGGCTTTTGGTTTAGGGGTTTAGGGGTTTAGGGATTTAGGGGTTTAGGGGTTTAGGGTTTAGGGGTTATAGGGTTTAGGGTTAGAAGTTTGGGGGTTTAGGGGTTTAGAGTGGTGAGCCGTTTTGGCGCCGCCAAGCTTTACTTCAGACGGCTACATGGAAATCCGGACTGCCGCACTTGCGCGCGGCAGCGACAGAAGGCCGACAGCAAAGTGGTTCTGAGGTCTGCAGGTCGGGGACCCCCATGGCAGCATTAGGATCTTGAGGGTTTAGGGTTTAGGGTTTAGGGTTTAGGGTTTAGGGTTTAGAGTTTTTTTTTTTGAGGGCCCTTTTGATGACTGCTTACGCGTCTCAAGCCCTTTCGGGCAGGCTGGTCTGGCCAAGTTTCATGGCCCTTGAAGTAACATTAGCCTCACACTCATTCGTGACCGACGTCGTCTTGCCCTTAGGGTTTAGGGTTTAGGGGTTTAGGGTTTAGGGTTTTGAAGCATGTTGTTGTATCGCTATACGAAGGAACCCTTAAAGAATAGTATTGGTGATTCAACTTTTCATGCTTCTACAACAAGCACTTCTGGTCGATCAGCAGTAGGATTTGGAGCAGGGGCTGCCAAGCTGTGCTGTGCGACAGTCGTCGCTGGTTGTGGGCAGTTTCATGTAGAAACTGGCGCCATTGCAAAGCGGCGGCTCTGATTTGTTTATGCTTCTTCCGCTCTTCAAATCTACGGTCACAGCTGCCAACGCAACGACGAAAACCACCATCATTGCTGTAGGCCCAAGACCCTAACTCCGAACCCTCAAACTTACTCCCTAAGCCCTAGACTCCAAATCCTTAAACTTACACCCTACGCCCGGACCCTCAAACCATAACCGTTGCCCGCAGAACTGAAGACGAAAGGGTACTTCACTTCGGAATTTGCCCAGATCCCGGTTCTGAAGTGCCCAAAACATGCAAAAGCCATGACGTTTTGATTCCTATATCCTAAACCCAAATCCATAAACTTCTAAACCCCATACTCTAGACCCGAAACCCCTTGCTCCCGTTCTTGGCTTGGGGTTTCGTGCTTCGGGTTGGCGAACAAGGAGCTCGGGTTTAGGGTTTAGGGCCTTGAGGGCTATACGCGCCATTGGATGATAAGATTGTTTCACGAATGTAATACCGGCGGGTTCAGCTTCGGCTGCTGTTGCAGCTACTACGGCAAACCAAAAGAATGCCATGCCATGCAGTACATCAGAGCTCAGCAGTTGTGAGACAAAAGCACACCTTCTCATGAAGATTCCTGCAGCTCTTCATCGCCACTGGCCTTTGCATGGAGCTTCGAATCCCGAACCACGAAGCCTTGAACAGGAAAAGTATGCACTATACTCGACCGAGATTCTGGGGTAATGTAGGGGCCTTAATACTTGGAATGGGGTTTGGCAGTATTTTGTACTATAACTATAATAAGGAGCACGAAGATGAATGTTGCCAACGACTTAGGCTTCTGTAGTCTAGGTTCCCCAGTAGCCCCTACATAATAAGGGTACCGTTTTTCATACTATTTGGCCTTTTAAGGGAGCCCAAAAAGAAAAAGTGCTGAATTTGGGGTATATTATACCCCTAAACCCTAAACCCTAAACCGTGGTATATTATACTATGACTATAATAAGGAACCCCCCAAAACCCTAATCAAATTATCAAGGCCCCTACATGAGGGAGCTTAGGCCTTGCAAGGTTTAGGATTTAGCCCCTAAGCTAAACCCCAAAAACGCAAAGCCCGAAATACAGAGACTCCAATATTCCTTTTAATCAAGGAATATTCCTTAAATTATAGTAGGAGCCTCAATATGATTTAAGGAATATTCCTTAATCTTGGAGTCTCTGAGAACCTTGACGCCTCAAACTGTGAGCTCCAAGCCCCCATCCCTAGAGGGCCCAGAGCGCCTAAACTCAACCTCTGCAGCCTTAGGGTTTAGGGTTTAGGGTCTTTGGGGTGAAGTCTTTAGTAAGGTAGGCCCCTGATTCATAAACCCTCTTCTTCTGAAGCAACGAAAACTTGGCTGACTTCTGAACCCCTCCTGAAAGTTAAACTTTTAGCACCCTTAGTAATAGTTCATATAGAAATCCAAAAAGTCAAAGTCCTAAGAGCTAACCAGAAGAACGCCAAGAAAACTCTTCCTTGTTCCCTCGAGGTTCAATCATACAAGTACACTGTATATCGTATACACCAAAACCTCATGCTCATGAACTATTTAAACTCTTATATCCAAGCGATCAGGCATCCACGTTGTGTGCCGTCTCATGGTGATGCTAGTTTAAAGAAGAGTGGAGAATAAAGGTGATATATGACATCACACCCCTGCAAACATTCGTTGTAGTCCACAGCTCCATAGTCATGGACATAAGTGGGACCTCTGCGTAGCACAACTTCGACCTCCGTCATTTTGCCCAGGATGCTGGCACGCCGTGCCGTCATGTTTTGTTCGATCTCGGCAAAAAGGCCGTCACAGCGCTCTGGCCTCCAATTCGCCAATGGTACGTCTTCGCATACCGTCAGCTCGCCATCTCTGCCGCAGGAACCGCCTGCGCTGTCTGCGCTTGCCCAGGGCGAGAGCGAGGAAGAGCCGGATTAATATAGGGGCCTGAATAAATAATTAGAATAATTAGAATAGGGTTTTTTGGGGCCCACTATACTATAATTTTGATAAGGAGCCCACACAATAGTATAGGTAATATACTTAGGCCCCTATATGAGGGGGTGGCTCGCCGGCCTTTGGTGTGGCTGCGCCCCTCGTCTCCTCAGGATTGCAGCTTCGAGTTGGGTTTAGGGTGTAGGGGACTGAAAAGTAGCCCTAAACCGTAACCCCAAAGCCCCCGCAACCCTAGGCATTAAACCCTAAACCCTCAAATTTGAACAAACCCTGAACCCTATAAGCTTACTTATATCCCAAGCCGAACTTACTCATACCCTAAGCCCCAGGGCTTTTAGGGTTTAAGGGTTTAGGGTTTAGGGCTCGGGGTTTAGTGTTTAGGTTCAGGACTTTAGGGAGGGTTTAGAATTTAGGGGTTTAGTTTCAGGGTTGAGGGCTTTGGGTTCAGGGTTTACGCCCGGCGGTATACTCGGCCTTCAACTCCAAAGGTGAGAAACGCTTTCGAAAGCCGCTGTAACCCAAAGCCCGATAGTAGGCAACAAATGTGGGTAGTTCTCTAGAGTAGGGTCCCTGTTTAGGTCCCCAACATGCTACGGCACCCCTATAAAGAGGATCCTAAAAAGGAACCCTAATTTGGAGAACTACCCAAAGACTTGATTGCAGACCCACCTCATAAAAAAAAGGAGCAGAAAGACCAGCAAACCCTACAAACCTCCCAGAGCAAACGACCTAAACCCTAAACCCCCAAACCCCTAAACCGTGAACCCTGAACCCTCGACCTGGGGTTTAGGGTTTAGGGTTTAGGGCAAGGCACACACACACACACCTGTCTATTTAGTAGGATCCTTCTCATAGGGTTCACTAGGTACCCCAGTTCTGCAGCACCCCGCATTGATTTAAGATATTGAACAGTTTCTAGCCCCCTACGTCCCAAACCCTGAACGCTAAACTCCAAACCCTTAAACCCGAAGTCCCTAAACTAAACCCCAAATTCTGACCCCAAACCTTAAACCCCAAACCCTACAACCGAACCTGACTGAGCTCGGAACTTCTTCCTTGGGCTTCGACGCGACCGTTACACAAATGAAGCCTTGGTACACCAAGCGAAATTGGGCCTTGGATTCATGATTCTGGGTTTAGGGTTCAGTCATCGGGACCTTTTGGGGGGTAAGGGGGAGGGGGGTAGGGGACTATACTTCCTTAAATAGGCCTTATGAGGTCCTTATTACGGACATTAAGGCCGCTCTCCCCCTACTCCGTTAGGGGTCCTTGTGACTCAGTGTTTGTGGTGTTGAGGGTTCTAGAGAGTTCGGGTCCGGGGTGTTTGGTTCGGGCTTTAGGGTTTAGGGTTAAGCATTCGGAGGCTAAAAGTTCAGGCTCAGGCGTCTAAGTTCTTAGGGCTGAGCATATCCCTAAACCCTAAACCGTAAACCGAGACCTCTCCCGGAAGGGAGAAGCCCCTGATAACACAAAGCTACTGAGCCGCAGATAAAGGATGGAATATGATCCGTTTATAGAGCCCTTAGTCCCTCCTGAATCAGGCCCGACCCTAAACCCTAAACCGTGAACCATTAGGGTTTAGGGTTTAGGGTTTAGGGTTTAGGCATAGTTTTTGGTAGGAGCGCACCTTCCCTATAATTACTCTCAACCCACGAACCCTAACATTCACATTGGCCCCTCTCGTACAAGGGCGTGAATCTGCGGAAAGTCACGGCGCAGGGTATGTTGGGCTTGTGCTTGCATGTGACGCGTGACCCTGAAGCATTATACCCCTCGATCTTCATAATCTTAGTTGCTGGGTTCATAAGCCTCCCCAAAAGTGTCCACTTTCAGTTCTATCAGGGATCATACTATCCCAAAAAGTGTAAAGTGTATGCACTCAGCTACTCAGTAATCAGTGCAACTCAAAGATGCACACTCACCGGTTATCAGTGTTTAGGGTTTAGGGTTAGCTGAGGAGCCGTATCTATATGCAAACTAAGCAAAACTTTACGAGCAAGCTATCTAAGAGCGGAGCCGGTGATGACCAGGGCAGCTGCCAAGAAAGTCCAGCCAGTCCTCTGCGCACGGTTTTGGATTTCAGATCTATGGTTTCGGGTTCTGGAGGTCAGGGTTTAGGGTTAACCCTAAACCCTAAACCCTAAACCCTAATGTCTGTTTAAGCTAAAGGGTTTGGTTTGGGAATTGATACGGATTCGACGAGGGCTTACACCTTTACATTGCATCTTAAGCCCGAAGGCCTAGAACACTAAACCCAAAGCCCTTAAACCTGGAAGATACTATAGGGGGGGCAAACATAATTAGAATAGGGTTGTGGAGCATATTATGCTATAAATATTATAAGGAACCCCCAAAATAGTA
This sequence comes from Symbiodinium sp. CCMP2456, assembly GCA_905221635.1. Classification (NCBI taxonomy): domain Eukaryota; class Dinophyceae; order Suessiales; family Symbiodiniaceae; genus Symbiodinium; species Symbiodinium sp. CCMP2456. The sequence goes on along the minus strand of CAJNDV010020069.1, from coordinate 7,312 downwards.
CCCTAAACCCTAAACCCTAAACCCTAAACCTTTTTTGGGCTCCTATATCAAATGAACCTGTCGGCACTCTCTAGCCGGAGGGATGCCTTAGTTCAATGCTTCCGTAGGAAAACCCCGGCGCTGTCTGGTATTAACAAGTAAAAAGAAGGGTTTAGGGATTGGGGTTTAGGGTTTGGGTTTAGGGTTTAGGGTTTAGGGTTTAGGGTTTAGGGTTTAGGGTTTAGGGGAAAACTACAATGACCCTTGAATCGTATTCGTCCTCTGTGGCCACTGTGCCTGTGACACCGTTGGGCCAAACAAGCTTCCGCGATCTGGTTCGGGGTCACACCGCTAAGCCTCAGCTAGCCGCTGCCAGAACTGCCAGGACCCTTGCCTGTCGTCAACGCTTGCTCCCCGCTGAACGTCTCTTCACATGATGGGGTACAGTGACACCGGATTGCTCCCGCAAATGAAGTGCCCAGGTCGTTGTCCAGGCTGGGGTAGAGCACCAAGCTTGCTCTTCAGCGGCACGGACCACTGACTATGTCACTGCAGGGCTGCCAGCTTTCATCTGGAGCATTCGGCCGGCTGTTTCGAGTTTGTGTATGGGTTTCTCAAGGGCTCTATAAATTACAAGGAACCTGTCAGGGATTTCCCAAAGGGGTTTCTAACAGGTCACCCTTCCAAGGAAACTTCACTTGGTCCTCTATGCCCTCGTCCTTTGATAGGAATCCCTTGATCTAATACCTCTGACAAGTTCATGTATAGCTCAAGGATGTTCAAGGTAAGGTGAGATGTGCCTATACTAAGTTGGGACGATATGGACACGAATGGCAATAATCACATCTTGTTGGTGCCTTACTTACAACCACGCATACTTTCAGGTGATGCCAAACCAACCCTAAACCCACCGGCCTCCCCACACAGCCTAAACTCCTAAACTCTCTAGCTAAAGGAAACTACAGGTGGGGAGTTTAGGGTATATAGGGCTTCTATAAGGCTGCCATAAGGTATATAGACCTTCTATAAGGCTCCTAAAACGGTAACTACCCACCTGAAACTGTCCTGGATCCCGAACACGAAAGCCTCGAACCCCTAGTCCTCACCGAAATTCCAAGTGCAAGTCAAGAAGCAGCCGCTTTTGCCGCACGAAGTCTGCAACAACCTGCAGGATAGTCCAAGAGGGGTTTGGGGGTTTAGGGTTCAGGGGTTTAGGGTTAAGAGGCTTCCCGGAAGTACGCTTCAACCAGGTTCAAAAGTGTCAAAAGTAACCTCTATCCGTTTCTGCTACTGTTCGGCTTAATAAAAAAACGTTCATAAGAAGGGAGTACTACCCAGTAAACGGGGTGCTCACTAGCCATTTGCAAGTTCAATCATAGGAGACGTAAACCAGGCGCAAGCTCTTGCAGCCTCAGGCCAAGTTGTATGCCCACCATGTCTTGTCTGAGCAGGGGTGAATCACACTCGCAGAGCTTGAACCCCCCCCCCCCCAGAGCGGTTAAAAACCACACAAACCCAAACCCTGAACCCGAAGCTATACCCTAAACCCTACACCACACACAATCCAAAGGCTGACACCCTAAAAACCCGAACCTAGAAACACCAAAATCCAAACCTCAAAACTTAAAACTCCAAGCCATAGAACTCGAAAATCCTACATCCCCTAAACCCTAAGGGTTTAGGATCTAGGGATTCCCTGGAGCCAAGACCCTACATCCCAAACCCTTGAAGCCGTCGACACTGAGGCGCGAGCACTGAGGGGAATGGTCAGGGACAAGCCAACCTAGGAGCAGAATTCTTGGCTGACTTCTGACCCCCTCCTAAAGGTTAAACTTTTAGCCTGCTCATTATAGTTCATATGGGTGGTTGTCAAAATTATGGTCCCTTTATGGGTCCTTATTATAATACGGCACCTATTATTTAGGGTACCCCAAAAGGGACCATAATTTTGACAACTACCCATATAGAAATTCCAAAAAAGTTAAAGTCCTAAGAGCCAACCAAAAGAAGGCCAAGTGAAGAGGAGTTTCGAGCTTAGGGGTTGGGCCTCTTAAAAGGGTTCCAAGCTGGTTGTGTGGGGCTCAGGGCTCCTTCTGAGAGGGCTTTGCCAGCTTAGGATTCAGTGTCTGGGGTTCAGGGTTAGTTTAGGGTTTAAGCTTCAGGGTTTCTTATAGGGTTTAGGGTTAGTTTAGGGTTCAGGGTTAGTTTGGGGTTAAGGGTTTTCAGGGCTGCGAAATTTGTGGCTAGTGCGTTTAGTGCTGTAGGAGTTCTTGAGCTTCGACCTTTCGGGAGGTATGCGGGCGTTGGCGATTGGGGGTTCTAATTACGGGCTCTTTAGCCTTCTTTTCATGCGCTTCGTGTCTTGGGGTTACGGTTTCAATTTTGTGTTTCGCGTGTGTGGTTTCCAGGGTTGGGGATGTAATCCAGGGTTTAGGGTTTAGGGTTTAGGGATGTAATCCAGGGGATAGGCTCAGGGTCAACAGTTCACCACTTCGTAGAGGCCACAACGGTCACGGTAGACATAGCACTCCCTACCTCCTGAGCCCTTTTAAGACTTGTTGCGACGCTAAACTCTCAACCCTAAACTGTAGCCGACACCCTGAAAGCCCTCTTTGGGTCGGACAGTGGCGGCCGTCGGGGAGGTCCACTGCACGGCCTCGTGCGGCAACTGTCGGCGGAGGACTTCATGAGCTTTCGGGCTCTCGGTTTCTCTGAAGGAAACCCTAAAACCCCAAACACTAATCCTTTAAAGGTGCTCAGAGCGGCTCTACAGGCACTTTGGACCAGGGGTGTGGGTTACTGCTTGGGGGATTCTCCTCGGAGCTTTAGGGGGGAAGGTGCTAGGTTTGCGTTTTAAGGTCTAGTTTAGGGTTTACGGGAGGTTCTGTTTCGAGAGGTACTTGCGTCTGTCGACGTTTCCGGTGTTTTGTTTTCTGGATTACAGGGACAAGGAGGGGAGTAGCAAGTTAGCTACCGGCTTCACCGACGATGTAGCACCGCTCGACTTTAAACTCTAGGCCCGTAAACCCTAAACCCCTAAAGCCCCCAACCCCCAAAACCCCCGAAACTCATAAAACCACTAAACTCCCGTAAACCCTCTAAACCTAAAGCCCCTAAACCCTGAGGCCCTAGGCCCAAAATCCCGAGTCCTCACAAACCCGAGCAAAGGCGTAATATAGGAGCCTCGATCATTACTATAAGGGCTACTGTTCCTATAAGGGTTTGGTAAAGGGGTCTCAAGTATGGCATACTAGTCGGGCTAGAGTCATACATAAAGAGGAACCCTAGGGAATAGATTCCGGCTTCTACACGACACTTCTGATCTCGCCTTCGCCCACGCGAACTGCGAGAGGACGTTGTCGAACAGGCCGTTGAAAATCAGCAGGCCAAAGACCTTGCTTGGAGGGTCGGGGGACTTAGTAAGTAGGTGACAAGTAGAGCTCTAAGTACCCTAACAGGGATCCTAATTGAGGTCATGATACTTTCGACTCCATAGAATTATCTACTTACCGAATCCCCCGACCCTCCAGGTGGGTTTACCCATTAGAGCTTAGGGAATCAGGGTTTCGCGCAGTTTACATATCAGGGCTTACAGATAAGGGCTGAGGGTCTAGGGCAATTTCCTCGTTTGAGACTTGCGGATTCGGGCTTAGGGAAAAGGGTTTTGTGGTTTCACCAAGTCAAGCTGCGCCCTTTCTCTCCCTCCCAACCCCGTATACCCTAAACCCTGAACCCGAGACCCTGAACCGTTTTCAATGTCTTGGATTTGGGGTTGACTGGGTCTCGATAGTGTCGGGGCCTAGATAATCCTCTCGTCTTCAAAAACCAGGCCCAAAAAAGTTCAAACTTTGTACGACAGGCTAAACATATAATTTAAGGCCAATAGGTTTTAAATTCGCCCAGTGTCAATTATTGGCCCCTAAAAGCCTCCAAAACATGTTCGCAAACACCTCCTAAGCCCACCAAGGGGAAAATATAACATGTCCCAAAGGCCTGCCTAGGGGAACTTATGGAATACGATTGGTACTTATTCAGGTTTCAATTTGGGTTCGTCTGCATCGTAACCAGGCAGCCCTGTGAAGACGGGCTCATGACCGTCTGAAGATTGCAGGTATAGGGTCTTAGGCTTAGGTCTTAAGGCTTAAAGGTTTCGGTTTAGGGCTAGCGTCTAAGATCTTAGCGCCTTAAGATTTCAGGTTCGGTGTCTAGGGTCTTAAGATTTAGGGCTAGTGTCTGAGATCTTACGATTTCGAAACGGTTCAAGGCTTTGGCGGGGGTCTTGACTTGCCGAGTCATGGACTAATCCCCTGTATCCTGGGAATAGGAAAACGGTTTAGGGTTTAGGGCTTTTGGTGTAGTTAGAATAGTTTTGTAAGGAACCTAAGACTACAAACAGCGATAACTGGCCCACCGGAGACCTAGGCCCCCAACCCTAAACCCTAAACCGTAAACCGACTTTCTTTCAGCTTCAAGCCACGAGCGATTTTGCTGTACAGGGCAAGACTATCGCTGGACGCACGGTCTCCGTGGCGTCAAGGGACCTAAGCCAATGCCGATCCTTTGGGGTACTTGGAAATAATTTTTAATCTTTGGCTACTATAAACCCTAAGAAACAGCTAAAATTATAATTTTTGCTAGGGGTCTAAGTTCAGTATAGGATCCTTTGCGGAGTCGCCAGGATACAGCAGGAGGCAGGCCGTTGACGTGGAAAAGCTGCGACAAAACTGGGTAAGCTACGAGCTACGGATCTTCCGTGCCCCCTGAGCAGTTGAAGGCGTAGCAGGAATCGGTCAGCTTGGCCGACTGACATGCTAGCTTCGCTGCCAAGGGGATGGCGGATCAAAACCGGGATACTTGGGCTTGAGCCAAGCCTTTCGACCTCTGAAAGTGACAAACCTCACCCGCTCCAGAAGCCGCGTTTGAAGGGAACTGTGCTCTCCGGTGGTGTCGGAATTGCATGCTGGCATGATGATGTCCTAAATAAATTACGAATAAGATTTGGGGGGTTCCTTATTGTAATTGTAGTATAATGGGCCCCAAAATCCGATTCTAGTTAGTAAGGCCCCTATATTACAGTAGAAACCGGCGAAGGCTTTGGGCAGGTGTGCAGAGTGATTCAATGAATTCTGCCAAGGAGTGGCCCTCACATGAGGTATTCTCTCCAAGCGAACTAGCACACAGCCAGTCCGCTGAACGGAGTCACCATACTCTGGCGGCGAAGAATATGAAAGGCCCCTGAATTTAGTCGCTACTGTACTAACAGTTTTCAGGTGTAGGGCTTGGGGCAGTTTGCAAGACCCGTGTTTTGAAAAACCATGCCAGCACCTGTCCGAACTGCTGGCCAGACGGGAAAATCACGAGGTGCTCAATGATTAATTCGACAACTCGACCATCCAAACCATAACTTTAAAGTCCACTGACTGACTGACTGACTGACTGACTGACTGACTGACTGACTGACTCTAGTATATCAACCTCAAAACCGCAACCACTCAAGCCACCAGCAGTAGCTTCACTCTCCCTTCTCGCACGCCTTTGTCCATGTCCTGTGCTGTGCCCGAAGCTCCAGGCACGAAAGGAAGCTATTGATGACTTTAGCCGAGTGCAGAAGTCAGAGTAGTCGCCTCGACCATAGGGGGTATGGCATAGGCCATATTATCAACCTTGTGCTTCTTGAAATCAAGTGCTCCCGAATACCTAAATACGCAGGCATGCACATATGCATGGACACACTCATACTTGCATGAGTGCATACATGCCGGCGTGACGTCCTGCACACAGCGTGCAGGCATACGTGCACAAATACGATGGGGGGCCTTCATAATTAGAACCGGGTTTGGGGGGTGTATTGTACCATTCATATAGTAAAAGCCCCAAAATAGTATTGGTAGTTATCTAGACCTCTATATTACTTGCCTATTTCTTATCTAGCAGGTCGGTTTTTCTCTTTGGCGGATGTAAGGTTTTGGGCTCATAACTTTTGAGCCGCAAACATTCGAAGCCTAGTTTACCCTCCTCTTACTTCCCCAATAGGCCAGGGAAATAAGAGGTTAAACTTAGTTAAACTTTCAGATTACTACGAAGTTATAAGATGTTATAAGAACCCAAAAAGTTTAAAGGTTGGGTATTTGGAGAACCAAGTCCTTCTCCAAGTCTCCAAAGCCGGAGCCCAAATCTCGAGACACTAACCTCAAGAATCAAACCCTGAAGCCTCCAAACCCAAACCTCCACCATTCCTCCAACCTTGAATCTCCAACACCCCACTAAGTATAGGGGCCTTAGAAACGGGAATAGGGTTCTGAGGTATACTATAGTATAGTTATAATGAAGAGTTGTGCGGAATGATATGGGAATTTAGTGGGCTTCTAATTATAGTTGACCCCAAGCCAGAACTAAGCACCCTCAGCTCTACTTGCGCCTAGATGCTTACATCTGCCCGAGAGCCCTCAAGTAAACCCAGCGTGAACAAACTGGCAATAGTGTCTCGTCGTCGTCCCCGTATACATATCATAATGAACTGTAGCATACTAGGATATGCATTGGTGTAACATACTCTTCTACGAATACATTAAATACTACAACACTATACGTATCAAAATATATCCCAGAACCCTGATCACATGAAGACCACCTCTGTGAGGGTTTCGGGCTTTGGGTTATACAGACATTCGGATTTAGGGGTTTTGCGTGTAGGGTTTGGGTCAAGGAGATGCCCTAAGACGTCGAAAAGGGTCACCGTAGAGCGTCATAGCTGTATGTTTCCCCTTGCTATGCAGACGTCTCTATTGCAAGGCTAGGGGTGTTGGGAGCTGTATTCTCTTACCTTACATTACTTCCCCCCATAAGCCAGGGAAATAGAAGGTTAAACTATCAGATTACCGTAGCGGTATAAGAACCCAAAAAGTTTAAAAGTTGGGCATTGGAGAACTAAGCTACTTTACTATATCACTCCCGGAAGATTCAGTTTCCTAATTATTCAGACTCCTGTACTCGGCACCCTAAACACCTCTAAACCCTAAGCCCTAAACCCTAAACCCCTAAACCCCAGCCCCCAAACCCGAAACTCCTAAACTCTAAACTCCTAAACTCCCTAAACCCTAAACTCCTAAATCCTAAACCCTAAACTCCTGAACCCTAAACCCGAAACCCCTAAACCCCCTAAAGCCCCAACCCCCCAACCGTAAACCCTAAACCCCTAAACCCTAAACCCCTAAACCCCTAAAGCCCCAACCCCCAAACCCTAAATCCCTATAAACCCTAAACCCCTAAACCGCTAAACCCTAAACCCCTAAAACCCTAAACCCCTAAACCCTAAACTGAGGCACGGCCTCCG
>CAJNDV010020058.1:56029-66097 GCA_905221635.1 Symbiodinium sp. CCMP2456 | reverse complement strand
GGTTTAGGGTCCAGGGTTTAGGGGAGATATAGGTTTAACTCTAAAGGGTCGGGTCAGGTGATGTTATCAGTGAAGGCCTCTAGATTCGGCTGCTAGGGTCTAATCCTAATTAAAGCCTAAACCCTGAACCCTAAACCTTAAAGCCTAAACCGTAAAGCCTAAACCTTAAACCCTAAACCGTTTCAGTTTGGGCTCCTGGAATTTCGGTTTGAGGATCAGAGTTTTAGAGTTGAGGGTTTTGGGGTTCAGGGTTTTAGGGTTTTTAGGGTTTTAGGGTTTTAGGGTTTTTAGGGTCTATAGGGCTTGGGGTTTTGACTGAATTGACCGAGACTGAGAGACCCAGGAAGCGCGACGCATTTTCCGAAAGAGCCGTCCGGGGGATCTCCCGGACACCCGAACTCCTACGGTATGCAGGATTACCTTAAGGACAATAAATTGTGGGAATTATGGTATATTCCTCAGTATGGGTAATGCAGGATTTATATCATCAACCATCTGCCGGTTTTGGGTCTGGGAGTTTATCAGTTTAGGGTTCAGGGTTTAGGGATTGGGTTTAGAGCCCCAAACCCAAAAAACCTAAGCCGTAGAGCCTAAACCCTACGAACCATAATATAGGGGCCTGAGTGAATCGTGATTATTATGCTATTTTGGGGGCTTCTCATTGAAACTATAGTATAATATGCCCACAACCCTCTTCAAAATCTTAAAGCCCCAAGTATAGAACCTAATGATAGATCCCTTATGGAACCCTTTAAGGATCCCTGTAAAGGAACCCTATCATACCCCAAAACCTTATTCTAATTATCAAAGCCCCTAAACCCTAAACCCTAGAACCTGGAGAACCTTTAGAGCCCTAAACCCTAAACCCTAGAACCTTTAGAGCCCTAAACCCTAAACCCTAAACCCTAAACCCTAAACCCTAAACCCTAAACCCTAAACCCTATCCCAATTGTGCAGGCCCCTGTTCTCGTTTGGATTGTCAGGCTTAGGGTTCCCAAGTTGTGGAGAGTGAGGCTCTGTGTCTGGCAAGACTACGGTTTGGGGTTTAGGGTTTAGGGTTTAGGGTTTAGGGTTTAGGGTTTTGTAGGGCTTCTAAGGTTTAGGATCTTCGGTTCTAAGGTTGAGAGTTTCGTGGTGTTTAGGATTATTTTGGGTTTATAAGGTGTGGGATTTAGGGTTTCAGGATCTTCGGTTTTAAGGTTACTGTAGTTATCCCAAGGAAATAGTATGGGTTAATTCTGTAGGCCCCTAACATTAGGCTGTCTAGGGTTCAGGGTTTAATGCTCAGGGTTGGGGGGTTTGGGGAGTTTAGGGTTCAGGGTTCAGGCTTTTTCAGGGCTTATCCTGCCGAGTTCAGGGAGCTCCGACGGACGGCCCCATCACTATATAGCTCGATGTTTGCGAGACTCACTCGAATTCAGGCCCACTCGATGGAAGCTCGCCGCATGTTCCGTAAACTCGCATCAGACCTTGATCTTCACAGCCCAGAACACCCCATAAGCACCAAACCCTAAGCCCCTAAACCCGAAACCCCAACCATGAACCCACAAACCCTAAACTCTAAGCCCTTATGAACCCTAAATCTCGGAAATTCGAGATCTCAAAGCCCCGGACCCCGAATTGCAAGCACCGGCCGCTGAACCTCACAACAAGGCTTTGCCAATCGAAGTTCGCAACCCCTGCGCCATCAGTTGCCTAAAGCCTCCAAGCCGAATGTAAGGTCTAAATGATTACCAATACTATTTTGGGGTTCCTTGTGATATTTATAGGATGATATACCCCAAAACCCTATTCCACTTATCAAGGCCCCTACATTAAACCTTATAAATATCCTAAAGTCCTAAACCTATACTAAACCCTAAACCCTAAATCCTAAACCCTAAACCCTAACTCACCGAAATCCTGGCCTTTAATTTATCGAACCCTAAACGGGCCTGGCTCTTTTCCATAGCTGCGTGAGACAGCGAGAAAGGCGGCCAAAGGCGCCTCCCCCAATCCTTCAGCGCCCATGGCCTTCCTCAGGGCCACCCTGATATGATCAGAGTACTGAACCTCTAGAGTCGAACATAGGGGCCTCAATAGGGTTTAGGGTTTAGCGTTTAGGGTTTAGGGTTTAGGGTTATCAGAGTACTGAACCTCTAGAGTCGAATATAGGGGCCTCAATAGGGTTTAGGGTTTAGGGTTTAGGGTTATCAGAGTACTGAACCTCTAGAGTCGAATATAGGGGCCTCAATAATTACCTATATTATTTTTGTTTTTTTGGGGGGCTCCTTCTTATAATTCTAGTATAAAGGAACCCGAAACCCTATCTGATTGTTAAGGTCCCTACATTATATGCCCGGAACCCCGAGCCCTTGATACATTTAGGATTCGGGTTTTTCAAGGGCTCAATACATCAGGGTGTAACGGCATAATCGGCAGCAAGGTTCCTTTAAGGACTCCAGACTACATGAGGGTTTTAGGGGTGTTTAGGACTCAATATAGGGGCCTTAATATACTTCGAACAGGGTTCTCAGGTACATGATACTTTTGTTAAATTTAGTCACGTAGGGACTATGACCTTAACGCGATATATAGTAAAAGCCAGAAAGTTGGAACATCATTATCACTGCCATGATGCCTTAAGGCAAAGTCTAGGGTATCCCAGCACCAATCATCCTTCCTGCCTGTTCCACAGTTTTTGGGGTTCACTGTACTATAGAAGCTTAAAGAAGTACCAATAGTATTTTTGGGGGTTCCTTGTTGTAGTTATAGTATACAGTATAATATGCCCCAAAACCCTCTTCTAATTATTAAAGCCCTTACACCCTAGACCCTAAACCCTAAATCCTATTCTAACTATTCAGACCCCTACATTACTCCGTTTCCTAGAAACCTAAACCCTAAAACCCTAAACGCCCTAAACCCTAAATCAAATTAACAAGCACTTCAATAATCGATGGTGAAACGGACTGTCGGGCCTCCAACAAAGAGCTCCCAAGAGCCGAACCCCCCCGGAAGCTGAAGATTGTTGAAGTGCCTGTTAATTTGGTTTAGGGTTCAGGCTTTTAGGGTTTTGTGGTTTAGGGTTTAGGTTTTTCGGGTTTAGGTTTTAGGATTTGGGGTTTGTGGTTTCGATGGTTGTCGTCAGGGTGCAGGTCCGCAGCTTCAAGGTCAATCCAATATCCTAAGTTCCCTCACAACCAATACCACAGCCGCCGTAAGCCCTCAGCACTGTAACATACATAGAGGACTTAGGACAGTAATCAACAACCACTTTGTATATGCTTCAAGATACGAACCTATTCTACTCAGCCTGACTCCTGTGGCAAATCCCACGCTGGCCGTTGGGAAGTACATGGGCTCCCGACGAATCGTCCTGCGCGGCTGCGACCGGTCGCAGCCCAGCGCCCCCACCGGAGAGAAAATTAACAGGCTTCACGTCCCACTCTTTCTCATGGTTCGTCAAGAACTTGGTGGGCTTCTAGACAGGTATATTATATGGGTGTTACGAGAGTCTTCGAATGAGGCCCTGGTCAGAGGGCCCTTGTAGCAAGGACACGATCTGTTTGGGTCCATATTTGGGTTGGGCTTTTTTTTTGCAATTCCCAAGCAGAAAGCTGCCAATCCCCAAAACCCTAAACCCCCAACCCTAAGCCCTAAACCCTAAACCCTCAACCCTAAACCCTCAACCCTAAACCCCCAACCCTAAGCCCAAAACCCTAAACCCCAAACCCTAAACCCTAAACCCTCAACCCCAAACCTTCAATTCAGTGTTTTGGGGCCTGCAGTAGGGCTCGAGTTCCTTAGAGTGTAGAGGCCGGGCGGGGTCCACCCGACGCCACGTAGATATCTGCTTGGGAGAAGCTCCTGGGGGATCCAAAAATCGACCGTTTGAAGGGTTCTACCCTCTAATTTAAACTTTAAGGGTCATAACCTACTATTTTGTAGGGTTTGGGGTCACCGGAAGGCCCTCAGTCAAATGAAGGAACCAAGATACTCCAAATCGGAGCTACATGTAAGGTTCGATAGGTGGGTTCTAGCGCAGTTCTCAGTGACGGGTGCGCATTAAACATGTGTTACAGCAAAACATGCACATGTTGAAGGGAAATTTTGATTTTATAGCCGTAGACCGCCATGGACCTCAAGCACTTTACGGCCAAAGCTTGAAGCCCATACATCCTAACCGCCTGGGCATAGGGCTTGTCGGCAAGCCGAAGACCTTGAAGCCTCAAAGTCTGGTTTCTGAGCCTAACCCCTAAACCCTTCAGGCCGTAAGCGCTAAACCCGAACCTTAAAACCTTTTAGGGCCCACATCTGCAGGGGTCCAGGGCGGGGTGGGGTTTCCAACTGAGGGGTTTAGGGGCTCAGAGTTCAGAGCTCTTTAGCCAGGCACGGTGTGCCGGAAACCGGCGTGTGCGGCTTTCACCACCACGCCGACAACGCCAGGCAGATTCAAGGACGTGGCTTTTTGGGGTAATATAGGGGCCTTAATAATTAGAATAGGGTTTGGGTGTATACTCTACCATAATTGCAATAAGGAACCCCCAAAACCCTATTCTAATTATCAATGCCCCTACATTAAGCCTGAATGTCGTAGGCAGGAGTTTATACTTATTGTTGCTTCCCGAAGGCCATCGCAACGGAGCCAACAAAGCAGTCTCACTTATCTTGTTCTTGGTCCATCTGCTGTCGGAATTTGGAACTACTTCAACTTTCAACTTTGTGATGGCCAAAGTCCCAACAGACTTTCGACGGCCCATGAGAAAGGGGACGAGCGATATAGACGGCGTCCACGAAGACGCATCTAAATAACACAACCTAAGCCCTAAACCCGCACCAGGTGGAACGGGAAACTATGTACTGTTATGGGGCTTCCCCAAATCAGAGTAGCCGCTCCTACCATCGAAACCCTACATTCTACTACCCTAAACCCTACACCCTAAACCCTAAACCCCTAAACCCCTAAACCCTAAACCCTAAACACTCTTATAGGCACATAGGACCCTCTGGGTTCGATTCCTTACCGCGGCGTCAGAGGCAGAGGTCACTAACTGGCAGGATGATCTTAACACCGAACAGTAGGAAAGGTCAAAGGGTACCCTTGTTTTTCAGGGTTTGGGGTTTAGGGTTTAGGATTTAGGGTTTAGGGTTTAGGATTTAGGGTTTAGGGTTTAGGGTTTGTTTCGGGTTTAGGGGTATCAAGGGTCTACTGTTGAACCTAGAGGAGAAGTATCCAGACATGGCTGTTGCGTTGGCTTTGGTTCCTACAGGTTCCAGTGATAATCAGAACAAGAACAATCTATTCGAACGACTACGAAGAAGCATTCTCACGCGTGCCAGAGTAAGACAACAACACGAGTACTCCTTGTATACCGTGTTTGATCGATGCAATGGCCTGAAGATTATGTCCTCGGACCCTGGGAATGCCACCCTAAGGCCTATACCCCAAACCCTGAACCATGAGTGCCTAAACCCCCAAACCCTAATAACCCCAACCGGTTTAGGGTTTAGGGTTTGGTCCCTAACCCTAAACCCTAAACCCTGTTTCGTCAACCCCCAGCTAAACTTCAGAGTTCTGTGGCAAAGGAGCCCCGGGATCCGCGCCGGCAGGCCTTGTCCCAATCCGGCAGTTCGACCTCGGACGTGTGTCGAAATCAGAGTTTAGGGGTTGGGGTGTAATAGAAGGGCCTCATTTTTTAACTATATTATTTTGGGGGTTCCTTCGTAGAATTATAGTATAAAGGAACCCCAAAAAAACCTGTTCTAGTTATTAAGGCCCCTACAGTCGGGTGTGGTAGGGTGTGGATTCGAGTTTATGGTCGCGATTCAGGGACGGGTCCGCGGATCGTGCTTTGCAGGTGATGCGTCGTGTCAGAAGGCTGAGGTGATGTTTGTGTCTAGCGTTTCGTGTTCAACGGTTTTGAGTTTAGGATTAAACACCCTACAGAACATATGTAGTACAGAACTATAGGACCCCAATCAAGATAGTTTCGGGTCTCACTACGTAAAACTTGCTAGGGGTTTTGTGATCTTAGGGTGTAGGGTTTGGTTTAGGGTTGCTCCAAGCACCTTGCAATCCGGAACCCTGCAGTTTAGGGTTCAGGGGCTAAGGATTTTATTGTTCGGGTTTAGGGTTTAGGGTTTAAAGTCCTATGACCGCACCTGTGGGCTTGGGTAAACCCTAGAAACTCTACATCCAAAGACCAAAAAGGTCTGAAAGTTCCCGTTTGCCCTCCTCCAGCTTTGTCGCCCCATCGCGCACTCGGCTCGTCTTCAGCCTTCTTTGTAGGAGGCAGGGGGTATCCATGGACACTGAGATGGAGCTGATCTTTGAGGTATTGGTTTCTAAGTTTAAGGAAGCTACTTCCTAGGGTGGAGGGTTTGAAGATTTAGTTTGTTGCAGTTGAGAAGCCCAAACCTTAGAAGCCCTAACATACCCAAGCCCTGAACTTTCGCGGCCCCGACCCCCATACCCCGAAGCCACAAAATCTTACTTTTCAACCCAGACGATCGACTCGGATCTCAGGGAGTATATCAGGGTTTCATCATCAGTAGCCCGCCCAAAAAACGTAGGGTTTAGGGTTTAGGGTTTAGGGTTTAGGGTCCCGGGTGACAGGTACTTTAAGCTCCCAACCCCCAGCCCAACTTCTGCGAGAGTTGCACTGAGTAGGACGTTTCACCCCGCTTAGAAATCATGGCGGAGCTGAACGAGGAGATCAAGGTGAGCTCCTAATTCAGGGACCTTAATCATCAGAATAGGTTTAGGGTTTAGGGTTTAGGGTTTGGGGGGTATATTATACCATGATTATAGTAAGGAGCCCGGAAACCCCATTCTAATTAGTAAGGCCCTTACATTGCGGGATCCTATAACAGGTCCTCCCGATTGACGGCTTTCGGGCTTTAGGGTTAAGGATTTATGGCTCACTTCGGGGTTTAGGGTTGAGCTGTTTGGTTCTTCTTGCACTGTATCTTCTGATCGTCTTCAGGCCCACTATCACTAGCCTGTGCTTTAGTTCTGTCCAGCATTGGCACTATTCGATTCTATGACGCAATCGAACAGATGAGCTCGGCATTCTTCAACTATGACCCATATTCCTTCTTTCACCCTAAACACTAAACCCTAAGCCCAACTCTTGTCCCTCGGACGGCAAGCTTCTAAAAAATGAGCCGAAAGTCCCTATACACCCAGGGTCGAAGCCCCGAAACTCAAACCTGGATCCTAAGCCCTGCGGCCCAAAACCCTGACACCCTAAACCCTGAACCCCTAAACCCTGAACCCTAAACCCTTAAACCCTAAATCCTGAACCCTAAACCCTAAACCCCTAAACCCTACACCCTAAACCCTGAACCCTAGTTCAGGGTTCAGGGATGTTCAGCATTTATGGGTTTTAGGGTCAAGGGGTCTTAGGGTTTAGGGATGTTTAGGGTTTAAGGTTACAGGTTTAAGGCCCAGTTCAGGGTTGAGGGCTGTTTAGGGCTTTGGGCCTAGGGCTTACTGATCTGACTATCCGACTACTATGGTAAACCCATCTATGTGCCACGGGTACTTACTTTGCAACACCCTCCGCCAAAACACCTCAACCTCCAAAGACCCTAAAGCCCACAAGCCCTGAAACCTTTTTTTAAGACCTGCAGAGCCCGAAGCCACGAAGCTTAGAACTAAGCCCTCAACACATCCTAAGACCCAAGTGCCCGAAACGAGAAACCGCTTTCGTAGCGGTGGGAATTGAATTGACACAAACAGCATCAAGCAACAACAAGGCAACAAGCCCTGGAACGACCCGGGCCCCCACCCAAACGCCTCGAAATGCTGGAACCGATAAACCCTTCGGTGCCTAGAGGATTAGGACTTCGAGCTTAGGATTTAGGGGCCTAGGGTTTCGGGTTTAGGGAAGTTTAGGGTTTAGGCTTTAGGGCTTTGGGTTTGGGGTCCAGGGTTTAGGATTTGGGGTTTAGGGTTTAGGAGCGCTGGGATTTGGAGGTTTTGGCTTGTTTCGTGCTTTGGGCTTTGAGGGGCTTGGGGTCTCAGGGGTTAGAATTGTTCACTGCCTTTTTGGGGTAAACAAAAACGGAACTACAGTGAGACCTGCAGGTAGCGTTGACGGTACATTGCCTAAACCCTAAACCCTAAACCCTAAACCCTAAACCCTAAACCCTAAACCCTAAACCCTAAACCCTAAACCCTAAACCCACCTCTGAAGGGTTTTGAAAACTCTTGCCTTTCTTCGAGGACCTCGAAAAGAGCGCCGCGTACAACATCCTGGACGAGCTGTACAGGACGCCTAGAGGGTTTGACGGGTGGTGAAAGCGATTCCTACGTTGCTTATTTACCGTGCTCTTGAAAAAGAGGTCCCGTGACAGTAGACAAGGAGGATAGAATTTTCGGGGTCTAGACACTCCAGGGGGCTGTTCGTCATGTTCGTGCAACAAGTTCTTAGTCAACAGCAAAGACGGCGGCTGTCGTTGCTGTTCAACTTTGACGGCGATTACCCTCCAAGTTAACCCTGAAAACACCAGACCCAAAAGCCTACAAAAGCCACAACCCCACGCTTCTCACGATCTTCTAACTCAATCCTCCTGCAACCTGGAGCATGCTATAATTTGCAGCTCCATTTGTTGGCTGCATGGCTTTCTTTTTGGGATGGAAGGGCCTTTCTGTCGGGTGAGAACAGGGTACCATATAGTAAAATAGAGTTGTACTTATAACAAAGAGCCCCATGGAATTGTTCAGGTCATCTTGCAGGCGTTTATATTCCTAAACCCTAAACCTTTGGGATGGAAGGCCTTACAGTCCGGAGTGGAGCCCTCATACTTGCAGGATCGTGGGACTTAGTAAGTAAGGTAATAAGTACCATAATTGCGGCTTTACGTACTAACAAGTACAGTTACCGTACTTATATAAAATCGCTACTTTCCAAGTCACATGATCCTCTAAGCTGTGTGCATCCGGGAGGAATGGCTCCATCAGCAAGGCGGCTCAAACGAGCTTCGGAAAGTGCAAGGGTGTAGGGTTTAGGGTTGGGTGCATTTCTGGGGCTTAAAGCGTTGTCAAGGTTGATTAAAGCTGTAAGGTGTAAGGTTTAGGGCTCGGGTGTATTTGGGTGATCTTCAATCGGGATGTCGAGTTTACTAACCAGTTCTTTACGATTCAGAGTTTCGGGTAAAGGACCACGTGTCTACACGATATATAAATTGGCCCGAAATTTGATAAGAACCTGTTAAAGGTACATGGACACCTATAGTAACCCTGCACTAAAAAAAAGCCCTACAAACGATATAATGTAGAGGCCGAAATAATGACCTATACTATTTGGGTGTGCTTTATTTTGTTGTAGATAATGGGCCCGAAGACCCTATTCTAATTATTCAGGCCCGTATATTAAACTCTTGAGGTCTCTGCGAGGCCTCAAAGACCCCTTCGTCCTCTGCAGGTTAGCACTGGTGGTGCCATGAGGGAACGAACTGGGAAGCGAACTCTAAGGGTCCATGTACCCGAATAGTATAGGATTTAGGGTTTAGGGGGTTTAGGGTTTAGGGTTTAGGATTTAGGGTTTAGGGTTTATGTTTATATACTTTGGCCTGAATGTAGTCCCTGTTTGGGTACGTTGAGGCCAAAGTATATGCTATTTGGGTGCATGGACCCTTAAACCCTACGCCCTATGGAACCCTTTAAGCAACCCCTAAATGAACCCTTTAAGGAGCTTTGAAGGAACCCCAAAGTATGTACTATTTCGGTACATGGACCCTCAGGGCAGACCCCAGGTTAGCAAATTGGTAGTTCTCCAAACTAGGTCCCTCTCCAGGTCCCCAAACCACTACGGCACCCTTACACACAGGACCCTAAACCCTAAACCCTTCTTTTGGGTTCCGAAAAGAGAACTACCCGAATCCATTTTTCTTTCAAAGCCCTGCCAACCGGATCCTTATTGTAAGGGGTTGCATTCAGGTCTTCGTATGAGGCTGACGATGTTGGGGATGTTGAGTGTACATGAAGCTCTTTCGCAAAATTGTATATTTGGGTTTCAGTATGAGGAAGCCAGTAGTAGTCGTAGTAGTAGTCGTCGTAGTAGTAGTAGTAGTTAGTAG
>CAJNDV010020058.1:0-17562 GCA_905221635.1 Symbiodinium sp. CCMP2456 | reverse complement strand
ACCCAACCACCCACCCACCCACCCACCCACCCACCTGCCTGCCTGCCTACCTAGCTATCGATCTATCCATCCATCTAGATATCTATGTATCTGCCCATCTATCTATCTAGCTATCTGTCTATCTATCTATCTATCTACCTATCTATCTATCTACCTCTCTATCAATCTATCTATCTGTCTACTTTCAGGAATTTCAGTTAAGATACGCCCGCAAACTGTAGTACCCGTGTATCTTCTTTTTGTATAGAACCCCTGAATGTATGCTTAGTTGCCGGGACTCAGTGGTTTGGGCATCCGCGAGTCCGGGATGACCCTAAATCCTTCCCTTCAGACCGCTGCATGGCAGGATGGGATCTAGGGCTTAGGGTTTATGGATTAGCACGTAATTCTGATGTTTAGAATAATAGAACTATATTGAAAGGCTTAGTTGAAGGACTATACCGAGGGAGCGAGATAGAAAGACTCCAAAGAGAGAGAGAGAGAGAGAGAGATAGAAAGACTACAGACAGAGAGAGAGAGAGAGAGAGAGAGACCCAAAGACATGCCGTTGACTCTTGGATGTACGATGCAGAAAGCCGAAAGATGACTTGGCGTTCAGGTTTTGGGAGGGTCGGCGATGGGGTATCTTACGTTGTCCATTTTGCTCGTTTTGTGGTGGCATAGTTGTGCGCACTTTGAACGGCTGCTGGAATCTGTCGGGGGTTTCTGCCTCGCTCACCTTGAGCCGTGCTGTTTACTGGCATTGAGACTGAGATGATGCAGCACGAAGTTAAACCCTAAACCCTATAAGCCCTAAACCCTAAACCCTAAACCGTTCGTTGTCCAAACCTTGTCTGGCTTGACATCCAGATGCGAGGTCCCACGATTGGTGTGCGAAGCAAAAAGCCCACGCGAAGTGCCAACCCGATCGCCGAAGCCTCAATCCGTTGCCCTCGGCCCCTTCTTAGGCGGCATATTCCCGTGAGCTATCTCAGGGTTCCTATGGCTCTGGCTGCCCCCAAGCGCAATATGTCTGAATTGCAGAAGATGGTGATGAAGCGTAATGCGAAGCTGCTCAAACAGCAGGATCTTTGCCAACAAGGTCAACAGTGCGCTAGACCCTAAACCCTAAACCCTAAGCATGTTGGTATCCCGTCAGGGCTCTAGAGAGGTACAGTAACGGATTAGGGTTTACGGTTTATAAGGTTGCTTAAGCAAGAGAACAACCCCTCATAAGTCTTATGCAATCTGATAAGCACCCTATATAAATGAAACTGTGACAAAAGCCTACCAAGTTTCCAAAGCCGCTCCGATAGCCCAACATGAACCAACACGCCGATCTAAGCGCTGATGCCCTGATATCGAAATCCCGAAACCCGAAGCCCTAATCCCAAAACCCCAAACCCACAACCCTCAACCTAAACCTTGAATCCGTAGAAGCCCTTGTGACATGAACCCTTACAGAAACCTCTGTAAGGCGCCCTTTCAGCAACGCAAACACCATAAACCTTCCTAGAAGCCCTAAGCCCTAAAACCCCTAAACCTTCCTAAACCCCGTAACCCCATAAACCCCTTAAGCCCTAAACCCCAAAACCCCAAAAACCTTCCTAAGCCCCTAGACCGATGTTATGAGTCTTCTCAACGCTGGCACGTGAAAGCCACGCCTTCCTCGAGGGGCTCTTGTGCCCGTCGCAGCCTCCTGCAGGTCTGAGGATGCGACCTAGGCTTCAGGGGTTTGGGGTTTAGGGTTTTGGGGCTTAGGATTTAGGGTTTAGGGTTGAGGGTTTTGGGGCTGAGGGTTTTGGGGGTTAAGGGTGTAGGGGTTTAGGGTTTAGGGCTTTGGGTTTAGTGTTTAGGTTTTAGGGTTTTGGGGCGTAGGGTTTA
Source organism: Symbiodinium sp. CCMP2456 (assembly GCA_905221635.1). Taxonomy (NCBI): domain Eukaryota; class Dinophyceae; order Suessiales; family Symbiodiniaceae; genus Symbiodinium; species Symbiodinium sp. CCMP2456. The sequence goes on along the minus strand of CAJNDV010020058.1, from coordinate 15,699 downwards.
GGGTTGAGGGTTTCGGGGTTTAGGGCTCCGCGTGGAAGGTCATACCCTACCTGTTGTGTAGGGGTACGCCGCCGCCCCCCATATTTTTATGGTTATAGGATGTGTTATACACTGAATATAAAGTGCGTATCCCCAACAAGGGAGGTAGGGTATGACCCTGTAGGTAAGGTAAGGTTTGAAGGGTTTGAGGGTGTTAGGGCTTTGCACCTAAACCCTAACCGCCCGCAAAAGCCTACGCCCTTGCGGTTCCAGTAGATAACTCAACTTAAACTGTAAACTCTCTACTCTAAACCTTAGATCCTTTACCCTAGACCCTGTACGCTAAACCCTCTACCCTAAGCCGTATACCCTGAACCCTAAAACCTAAAAAGCCGGACTCCGAATTTTGGAGGTTGCGCGGAAACGGAGCCACTCATCTTAGATATGAGCTCTTCTCTGCTCTTTGGTCGCCTTCCTGCGTTTCTCTGAATACAAGGGCCTTATAATGATTAGATTAGGGTTGCTGTGAAGGGTTCCGATGTATAGGGATTGAGAAAAATTGGTTTTGCAAGGAGGGATTTTTGGAGTAGAATATCGGGCCCATACAATCGCATATTTGTAGTTGGTGATAAGAAGAGAATACTCAGTCACGACATATTACGGAAACTTTGGGCCATCCTGGCTTAGAGTCACGGCTCAGGAGTTGAAAGCAGGAGGGACCCCGACGCTGAGAAGGCTTCGGATTAGGAATAGCTTGCCCAGCCTCCCTGGCTCAGTCAAGCGTTTGTGTGAGAGTATTGGTCCTCTGCATTCCGGCCTGTACTTCGGCACTCTCAGGGTCTATCCTCAGCTTCCGACCGTTTTCATCACCCTTCATCATCGTCATCTGTCTTGAACATTTGCCTGTCAGCATCCCTGTCTCAGTCATCTTCGCGGCGTCTCTTCAGCAGAGCATCCCGCATCACTGGCATCGCGTGCATGCGGCATGTTTACGACCTGCTGTGACTACCTCATCAACAAGATCCTCATGATACGGACCTCTAAGACTCTAACCCGGCTAGCCATGGTTGTTGAGATCCCACAAAACTGAGAAAGCCCCTCATAAGCCTTCTTGGAAGCCTACAGAGGCTTATACGAACGAAGTGTCTCACATATCCTTAAACCCTAAACCCTAAACCCTGTTTGAACATGCTGGTAGAATCAGGCAGACCACTACTTTCCGAACGCCGTTTGATGCGTTGCCGCCCTTTGGGCAGATCCTGTCAGCTCTCTCGAAGATCGAGTAGGCTCCCAAGAACTTGCTGAGTTGAAGGTCTTGCGCCCTAAACCGTAAAAGCCCTAAATCCTAAACCCTAAACCCTAAACACTAAACCCTAAACCCTAAACCCTAAACCCTAAATCCTAAATCCTAAATCCTAGCCGCCCTCAGATTGCACACGGAAATCAGAACAGGGAAGCCCTTGTCCTTGCAGGTTTCGTTCTGTTTAGGTGAGATTTGGGGACAGCATTACGGCTGGATCAACGAAGGCTATGAAGAGCAGGCGGCAGGATATCCGAGCTTTTGCTGCACAATACAGATACATTCAAGGTTCGTACATTGAGTACTGATAGCCCTTAGCTGCTTGAATGTCAATGGCTCAGATCTGGGAAGGACTGGGTAGACACGAAGAACTGGCCGAAGCCTCAAGGCAAGAAAGTTGCTGTGTTTGTAATGCGGCTGCAGCACCTAACACCCCACGTTCCTACACTCGAGTACCAAACAGGTCACATGTGTGATATGGTAATGCGATATAGGTAGTTGTCAAAATTATGGTCCCTTTTGGGGTACCCTAAATAATAGGTGCCGTATTATTATAAGGACCCCAAAAGGGACCATAATTTTGACAACCACCCATATAGTTTCCCAAACCCTAAACCCTGATTCTTAAGCGTGGTGAAGATGCAGAGTGGTGGGCAGAGCAGCGCATCAAAGATGAAGGTCGTGAATCTCCACGTGCGTTCCAGGGGGGGCTGTTCTGAGTTTAGAGTTGATCTTCCCTAAGGGTCCATGTACCCACATAGTATATACTCTGGCCTTTATATTTCGGTACTTTGGGGCCAATGTATATACTATATGAGTACATGGACCCTGAGGGTTTCCGAAGGTTAGAGCGTAATAGCAGGGTCGTGTAAATTTGTATAACACTATTCCTCAGGGTTCCAACATATTTACCCCAGGTCGAGCCCAGCGCTTACATTAAGCCAAGGGTCCAAGCATGCAATGATCATAATCTCCCCCAAATACTAACTGACAGCGCTACGATCCCCAACCCAGGTACCTGATTAGCGAGCTCTTGGACCCTTGGCAAGTGTAGCCTGAAAATCAGCTTTCCTTGATCTAGAACGGCCCCCGAGTGTAGGATGGGGTGACTTCGGCTGGCCTGTTCGCTCCAAGGTTCTTATTCAAAAGGTCCTCAATACCAACGAGCTTGTGAGGGTTTGGGGGCTTCAGTTTAGGGTTTTAAGATTTTTGAACGTTGATTTGAGGCTGTCGGGTTTAAGGAACCCAGTATAGATCTGTGTTTTCGGAATTATGAGTGCTTATGATGTGCGCAAGTGCCCCCGTATTTCGCTTCTGTGAGCTATCCAAAAGACAGGTCCCACGTACCCCAAGAATCAGGCATTGGCACGCAGCAAAGTTTCCTTGCGACTGTAGGCGATGTTAAAGATGTCGGGCCCTCCTTCGACCTATATTTGGTCCTCACTTCCTATTATTACGAAGCATACACCCATAGTTCACGCTGCAAGGACTGCTTTTCGGGTAGATTGAACGGTTGATGTTGGGGTCGGCCTTATCAAGGCTCCTCTCAGGGTTCTGTGTCGTAAGATGCCAGTTACATACTTCAGCTGGCCCAAAAGGGCCCACATACGTAGCTACGAGTAGATACTTGGGTCCTAGAAGTATATGCTAAACTATGACCTGGACCCTTTGGGTAGGGATGGGCCTCGGAGTAGGACGTCGTGAAGCACCGTGGAACCCTGGGCCCCCGAAGCCACCACACCCGAACCCTGTCGCATATTTCACTTCTATAAGAAGGAAGATGAAGCTGTTTTAGTTTAGAGTTTGGGGTTTTGCGTTGGCAGTTGTTGAGTCAGAGTTTAGTGTTCAGGATTCCATAAACCCTAAACCCTGAATGCCTGAAAGTTGCTGACTCGACTCCACCTCTGGGCCCTGACTCCAAGCTGTCAGCCTCACCTAGCCCCCCCTAACTACCCTCAGGTACCTCGAAAGGTCCTGTTACGCCCCAAACCACAAGGGTCCAAATAGATAGTATAGTGGGTATTTTGGGGGCCTAAATGTCTACGAAGTACCAACAAGAAGAAGAAGAAGAAGAAGAAGAACAACAACAACAACAACAACAACAACAGCAACAACAACAACAACAACAACTACTACTACTACTACTACTACTATAATCACATCGGTACTTGGACCCTTTGCGAAGCCTTCAGCCGTAGATCCAAAGCCGTGTTGCAGAGTCGAGCAGGCCGAGTCCGGGGCCCGCCAAAACCCCTGCCAGGGTGTTTAGGGTTTAGGGTTTAGGGTTTATATAGGGTTTAGGGTTTAGGGTTCAGGGTTTATAGGGTTTATAGGGTTTAGTTTAGGGTTCAGGGTTTAGGGTTTAGTTTTGGGTTCAGGGTTTAGGGTTTAGGGTGTATATAGGGCTTAGGGTCTAGGGCTGAGGGTTTATAGGGTCCTGCCATATCGGCCCCCGTCAGGCAAAGAGGCCCGCTTCCGCCAGGGTCGACGGAACTTCTGTGTGTGTCTTTGGGACTCTGGGACTCTTGGATGCAGGGTTTCCAGAGTGAGGGTTTAGGCGCTACTCACCTTTCCCTGGCTGCCTGGAGGACATCCTGGTAATATTATATATATATATATATGTATATATATATATATACATATACACATATATATATATATATATATATATTTATGTGTGCTTCTACCATAGCTACTCCCCAGAAACATACTGAGATTGCCAAGCTCCCTTTAACACTACAGATACCTTACGCATCCCTTAAAGTTACAGAAACTTTGAAGCCTTGTAGAGCTCTCAAAGGACACCGCTACTTCGATGTGTCAAGGCCCCTTCACGAGGATATCAGTACAATAGGAACCCTAAAACCCAACACCCTAAACCCTAAACCTCAAAAACCCTAAACCCTAAACCCTAAAAGCCCTAGGGCTGTGGAATTGCCGTCCAGAACCTGGCGGGGTGCTTTGTACAAACAGACCTGTGGCTGACGCGCGATCGCGATGCATGCTGCATTGCCCAGGGCGGGAGGCTTTGATTTTGCAGGATTCGCGTCTGGGGTCTAGGGCTTCCGGCTTAAAGGGTCAAGGGTTTAAGACTTGGGGTTTACGGGGTGTCCCTGGGTGAAGAGGCTGGAATTCGGCTCAGTTTAAGCTCCGAGTATACAAACCATTCGTGTTTTGGGGCCCAAGACTGTCAGGACAGAGCACGTCAGCACTTATGTTGGGCAAGGTGGAGTCTTGGTGTTGACATGCGCGCTCTGGGGCAGCTGCGGCAAACGCACGTGCCGATTGCTGAAGAAGTTGGACAGATTCCCAAACAGGACAGTTATCATCAACGGGGTTGTTCTACGTGAGGGCTCCCTTCAATAGGCCCAAATAGGCATTTAGGAGCAGTTCCCTGTTGTACTTACAGACTTACAAGACAACTTACATCTAAACCCTATTCTAATCAGTCAAGCCAAAAGCTGAAGTGACTAAAATACGAGAGATGGAGCCCGAATTCAGAACAACCAGAATGAGCCGGCTGAGACCAAAGTTAGGTGCAGACCCGACGTCTCGAGGGCTTTGTTAGCATTGTCTGCCAGAGCCGGCCGCCGGTAAGAGTCCTAAAGCGTAAGCCCGAAACCCTAAACTAAACCCGAAGCCCATGACCCAAAGCTCTAAAGCCCTCAAGCCCAACAGCCTCAGTCTGATGATTAACGCCGCTATCTTCACCAAGCAAGATGCAGCACCTCACCCCAAGATCCTTCGCTATGGGACTGAATCCCAAAAGCCCAAACCCCTAAACACGACCCGACACCTCAGCACCCTGAAAGCTGTTCAATTTAGGGTTTCGGGTTTAGGACCCCTAAACCCTAAACCCTAAACCAACCCCTGAAACACCGAAGCTCTACAGTCGAAAGCCCTGCTAACCCCAATGGTCCAAATGATTATGCTACGGATCACATACCCCCTAAATGTTAAACCCCGAAGTAACATACCCTCACAGGCTAAGATCCTACAACTCCCATATGCTCCACTATGTCCCTGGGGTAAGCCTTGTCCTAACACCAGAGCCCCAAAACGCGACCATATGTGGACACGACAAGGCTGTAAGCCTCAAACCTCATGTACACCCCCAGCCCCCAAATGTAGTTAATTCAGGGTTTAGGCTTTAGGGTATTGGGCACCAAGAATCCAGCAAATCCCTTCAGACCCCCGTGCTATCCCTGCAAACAATCCAAGACCACCGATACTTCTCGAGAGACACGAGCCGGCTCAAGCAAAGAAACGCCTTCTGAGCGTCGCCAGGGAACCTTGGGGGGGGATGCTACCGGTAAGCTCATCCCCCCTTCCTACCCCGGAGGGTTTTGGTTTTCGAGTAAACCCTGCACCTTGAACCCTAGGCCCGTTTCAGTTTTCGAGGTGTCGGCTTATGTTTGCAACTTATAGGGGTTCTTCTGAGAGCTCCGAGCAGAATCTGCCCTAAACCTTTTCCAAAAGCGATAGACCCGAAGAGAGAGGGAGAGAGAGCGAGAGAGTGTCTGTGTGTGTATATGTGAATGTATGTACACACATAAACGATGTTCAAATATATGTGTGCATATATAGATATATATATTCTCACACAAACATATATATTTATACATATCTATATATATATATATATCTCTACATACATATGTAAATCTGTCAGAGAACATTTTGTTGGGTGCCGCGCTTGCGGCTAAAGCCTTAAAGCTGTTACAGGTGCAGGCTAGCTTGAGTTGACGAGTCTCTTCTCGTTGCCATCTAACAAGGGATGCATACCCAAATCGTAGCTGTGAATCCGGTAACGCATGATTCTGATTGTTATGCTTATGCTTAGGCTTATACCCTGCCAGTACAATCACGGGGTCATAACCTGCGATGTTGAAGGAATTGGCTAAAAGTACAGAAGGTACCTTTACAGTATCCAGTGCCGTTGCATACACGTTGAATGTCCCACCGAACTCCATCCCCAAATCTCAAGGCCCTTTTAGCCCCTAAGTCCCTGAGCCAAAGCCCTAATTCGAATTATGCGGCTTTGGGTATATAGGGAATCCACATGAATTGGGTTGCTCCAAGCACCTAGTAGAGGATTGACAAAAGGAGTTCGCAAGCAGAAACCCGGACAAGGCCGACCCCCTAAGGGTTCATGTAATATAGGGGCCTAAATAATTNNACTATACTATTAAGGGCCCCAAAACCCTAGTCTAATTATGAAGGCCCCTATATTAGGGTTTAGTCAGTTAAACCTCTGAGAAATAAAGGAACAGCCCTTCGGGGGAGAAGCTATGGTCCCGGCGCCAAAAGAAGTCTGTTTAATCGGATCCTTTGCTGAGCCGTAGCCCGCAGCCTCTAATCTAGAGTTCTGCATAATCACCAAAAGAACGGTTCAGGGTTTAGATACCTCGAATTCCTAATTTATTCGCCCTATTCTAAACAGCAAGACACCGTATTACCAGTATCGATTGTCTCCAGTGTTTTGCTTTTCGCCGCCCGTGAGAGATAATTAAGATCCGACCTGGCAGTGGCTCGCCGTTGAGCCCTGAACCCTACCCTAAACCCTCATACCCTAACACTGATACGCTGAGCCAGAGGCTCGCGGGCTACTGTTGTTAAACAGCAGGGATTCTTGGCGACACAGGCCTCTGGCATGTAGAAAGAGCCTGGTCCCATAAGAAGTCGTGCGGTGAATACGCGAGGCTGTAGAATCACCATGATCAGCATTAGTCTTCCCTTATCGTTCGCTGCATATGTATATATTCGAATATACCCCCAAGCATTGTTTCATGCCGTATTTATGGTTTTCGGGCCTATATACTCGGTTTCAGGGCTTGCTGACATCAGAGACTGTGTGAGTCATAGTGCAACGAAGGAAACAGGAACGGCGTCACGACTGAACGAAGCCGTCCAGTGATGAGGTAGGCTTTCTCCGGAGTCAACCGGCTTGAAAAAAATATGGCTTGTCGGTCAAAAAGGCTGAGACTGAATGGCCCCTGGGCCCATCACCGCTAAATAGTTGGTCCTGAGAGCCTTCCGGGCAGGCTTGCCTAGAGCTTTCTCATGTGCCGGACTTGTGTGCCGCATGTAGGCGCGGCCAGGACGAAGCGGAGGGAATTCCTAAACGCCAAACCTTGGATTCCATGCGGTTGTCGCCGTAAAATCTTCGAACGGAGATCCCTAAACCGCCATCCCTAAAACCTAAACTTCTGCAGCGCGACCTGCCTTGGTAGGAAAACGGGTCAAAATTCCCCAACAGTCGCGAATTCCGAGTAAGAGCCCTCATACAGCCCATCCTCGTCCCCACCGACCTTCATTGCAACTTTTCGAGGTCCTTCAGAAATAGAAATTGCACGAGTCGCTGGCATTTCGATAACATGTCATAGGCCATAGGCCATTTGATGGGTTCTTGCTATCTCTAAACCAAGAAATCCTAAACTTTACACCATGCGCCCTAAACTAAACCCTAGCCGAGAAGCCCTATAAACCTAAGCTGCTCCAGTAGATATGCGACATCCCCATGGGGGCCCATGCAAAACCTAGCTATAGTATCACAACGACCATGCGCAAAAACACAATCCTAGTATTCCACATCACATGGCCGCACGACGCCTATAAGCTGTTTAGACAGCTGCAGCTTCAGAGGTTGGCGGCTTACGGTTTAGTGTGTAGGGGTTTAGTTTAAATCTGAAGTTTGGGGGTGCTCACCATGTCGAGGCTTCAGGGTAAAACTGTAGGGCTATACTGGAGTGATACAGCTACGATGCCATATCTGATGTTGCATTGCCATTTCCGGCGAAAAACGCTTGTAGTGTATGTTGTATTGTGTTGTCGTACATGGTAGCACGGTCTGCCATACTCTATACCCTAAACCCTAAACCCCACTAGCTCTAAACCCCCACCCTCAAAGACCCGGAACTGGTGGTCCCCCCAGACGTTTGACTTGCGTCTAGTATAGGGGCCTGAATAACTACCTATACTTTTTTGGCGCTTCCTTATTAGAACTTTCATATAATTAGCTTATCCCAAAACCCTATTCTGGCTCAAGTTGGGGTAGCTCCTTCTCGCGGTTTGAGTGTGCCCTGTAGATCGGCGTGGCATTACACTTTACCGTATTTGCCATGGCAGGAGACTACAAATCCTACAAAATTCAGACAGGGCTGACCCTAGCCCTATGCACCTTTTGGATCCTGTTGCCAAAGATACAGCCTTCCAGCATGCCAGATCTTCAGGATGGCGTGTTGTCTTCAGCGTGTGTCTCCTTCTTTGGTTGGTTTGTGTCGCGAAGTCCTGGGGACTTTGGTGTGGACCCCCCATGTCATTCCCTACGCCGGCCTCCTACGAAAAAAACATCCCAAACATGATGCGAAAATGGAGACCTATTTGATGCGTTTTTCATGGATCTGTTATGCCATTGCATACTAACGATGGTAACCGCTACTGGCGTGCAGTTGCTAAGCAAACAAAACATCGTGGCACAAACTTAAGAAGCTTACGACCGATCATATGATGTCTTGCGCTAGAGAACATCACGTTCATGAAATCATGAGACTGCGAAAGACAAATGCGTGGGCCAACATGCTGGCAGTACTCGGGGCAGCTTTTGAACTCAACACAGATATCCGGATCTGTGTCAGGCAGCACATTATACGGTGTTCACCGTGGCCGCATGCCTTGCCTGCAAATAACGGCTCGAAAGGGGTAATTAACTTGTACTTTTAAAATTTGTCACGTGCCATTACAGCGGAATGGACGCCGGAGATGTCAGACGTAGACTTGCCGCTGCCGATCAAACCCAAGGGAGCAGCCGTAAAGAGTTCTGCAGCATTCCTGTTGACAATTACCCCAGGGGCAAAATAATCTACAGACGCAGAATGAATCACCAAAGCAAGCTCGGTGACAGATCCGCTGGAGTACAGAGCTCTGAGATTTACCCATCCCACGAGCGACAGGCTCAAGCTGCAATTCGCTGCTGCTGTTTCACCAGGAATGCTCCAAAAAAGCCAGCTTATAGACCTGCTGGTAAAGGCCCAAGCGGGCAAAAAAGACCAGGGGAGACAACCCAACAGCAGATCGAAAGGATGGTTAAAGCCAAGATACCAAGGGAGCCACCTGGTCCTCCACCGAGAAAAAACCAGCATGCCGAAAGCACCCCTTGGCGCCCCCAGGCTTTAGGAGACCACCTACGCTGCCGCAGCGACCTACGAGCTCGCCTGACATGAACATCAGTGTAGCGGAGAGGCAGCCGCCTACCTGCGACCGACTACATCCTGATATCGCAGATGATCCGGCAACTCCTGTGGCACCCATGCCGAAGCCACCGAGCTATCACAGGCTTGTGTCTCACCAATGATTACATCGCCTTTGCCTAGAAGATCAGCTGCTGCTTCATCTGCGAATGGAGCTCCCTCAACGACATCGCCAGCTTCAGCATCTTCGTCTACGCCCACCTCGAGAATGCCTTCAGCGCCAATCACCTTCGCAGAAAATCCGTCAAAAGGTGAAGTGACAGCTATGCCAGTGCATGGCTCGGTACCTGGTCTGCGGCTGGAGAAGGTAGTGGTGTGCTCTAGAGGCACGAAGGCAAAAGAAGGATGTTTCACGCTGAAGCTGTAGACCAAACCTTGCGCTCCAAATCAGCTGCGCTTCTGTTTGATTGTGTTCAAGGACGTCACCGCTCTGTGTCGGCGGCTGTCACTGTTACTGAGGCCCTAAAGATGATGATCGAACCGCAGGCCACGACTGGGCACTTTTCTTCCTTCAAGTGAAAGGGCACCTGTGAAAGACAATGTGAAGCCTGCAGAGCGGGATCAGAGGTGGATTTCCAGAATTCAGTACTTGCGGTCGTGGATGCTGTTCGTGAGCCCATGCGAGACTATACGGTGCAAGCTGTTTGCAGTGCTCGCTGTGATAGGTCATTGAGTGGGGCTCATGAAGTTGACCCGCTAGCAGCTTGCACCATGATCAGCTGTTGTCTCCTTTCCTGGAGTTTTGGGGTTGCTGCGCTGTTAGATGGCTTGCCTGACAAGATCAGATGCCTCATGCAGTCCAGAGGTTTTGGGGTGGTCGGGTTAACAGATAGCAAAAACCAAAGATGCATTACACAACCAGGAATGCTCAATGCGATTCCAAAGTGCCTGGTCTCGACCGCAGCCGAGGTTCCCGGAGACTCGACATGAAGACCAGCATCGAGACGAATTGCAGAAGATGCAATACACAGAAAGTCATCAAGCTTGCGCGTCTTCGTTACTCGGGGATTCTTGGGTTCCTATATAGGGGCTTTTCGTGCTATAGCTGAGGCTGTTTTGTTGCGCTTATTGGGGCGTGCTGCACAGCTTCGATGCACGTTGTTGTCTGGCTTATTGGGGCGTGCAACACAGTTTCATTGCGCGTTGTTTTGCATAATTAGTATATAGGGCGTGCAACGCAGTTTCGCTGCGCGTTGTTGTTTTGCTTAATGGTGCGTTGACCACTGCTGGTTGCGGAAATCGGCAACGACAAAGCCTTTCAACATGTATCCCCGCAGCATCCGAGGAAAGCTGGCCGTCATGGACACGGTGTGTCTGCCACTGCATCCGAATCGGATCGAAGCAAAATAAGACACAACAAATTATTTTATTTCGAACATCCCCACCCTCACGGTAGTCTGTGGGGTTGGGCACTCCAGGAGGTAGTCTCAGCGGGCGAGGAGTAACAGCCTCAGCGGGCGAGGAGTAATAGCTGACTTTTAAATCTGACAACCCCACACCGAGGGTGGGAAAATACAAAAACGAGCACAGATTCGGTTCTAGATGGCTTGGGAAAGGCTTTTTATGATTCTTGAGCATTCTTTTGATTCCTTTCTAAGGGAGTTTTTTGACCATAGAATGCCACTGCAAGGCGGGATGGGTTTTGATCCCGAAAGATCGCAGCTTGAGCCTTCTTCGCCTATTCGTAATCCCATCATTCCGTTGCTCTCGGATGCTCATGCTACATCAAACAGACTCAGTTAAACCCGGATTAAAGTCAGTACTGTCTTAGTCTTAGTGATGACCATTCCACATGTCATCTAGGATTCTCCTCGTTGTGCCGAATTGAGAAAAACATGGCTTTTAGGAGTCGGTGATCGCAATTAATTGGCCTCCCTGTGCCAAAAACGCCATGATTTGCACTGCCGTCATGCCGATTGAGCTGAGAATAACTGGCAGAAATTTCGGCTCTTGGTTGCTGAGCTCCTTTGGCAATGGATGGAAATGAGCCGCAGCTCAGATTTATATCAACATTTAGCTCCTGAGGAGGAGGCCCAGAGACCTGTTAATGCTGGCTGTTTAGCTCGTCCCTGTAAGCAAAATTCTGAAGTAGGCCTATCAAATGAATTGCGCTTGCCGTGGAACCCACCTACACACGCACGGAGTGGAATAAATGGGGTCGCACTGGTCAGGATTTCACTCTCGTTTTCTCCTGTTGGACAAAATGGACACAACAACATTGTCACGCTGCTGTCAAAACTGCAGACCTGGACTCAAGCACTTGCTAGCCCGTACTTCATTCAGCAATGTCAATTTGTTGGCATGGCTGCTTGCAAATTAAGGTCGCTTTCATTTTTCATGTTTCGAACACAACATAATGCCGATCTCAGCAACTTGGTTTTATCTAACGACAGCCAAGATAAATGGCGTGACTCCTTTCCACCGATGACTTCTTCTTTATTCCTGAATGGGATTTATCCGAAACTACTGCTAAACTTCAGGCTTTACGCGTCGAAGCAAGGTTGGCAGATAATGTCAATCCACAGCTTGTGCGCATCGCACCCGATGTTTTTTTGCGAACCTGTTGGACAAGCAGAACAAATTCTGATGAACAGTCCTCTCTCAGCAGATTGGAAAGTACCTAGACTAGGAGTAAAGGAGAGCCTTTTCCCTGGATCAGACAGGTTTTTCAATTGCAAAATGACGCTGCGAATAATTGTCTTTCCAGGAATGTGACCTGCATCACTCAAGTTACTCTTGACAGATGGGCCCCCATGTCTTCACGTGACATCAGAAATGGTTTGCTCAGCAAGACTGGCCCACTAAACAGGTTCAGTCCAAAAAGATACAAACACAATCAGTTGCTCGAAAACATTTCTCGCACACATTTACTTGAACCCACATGAGAAGCAACTGATTCCTGTGTGTGCTGTAAGAGGTTGTTGAACTTCTCATCTGAGCCACGTAACCTTACACGTGGATGTCCTTCTCCGCGAGACATCTACAGACTCTGGACGATTGGGAAGTTTGACTCGATGCTACAAAGCATGGACTGTGTCGTAACCAAGCTCAGCTAGAAGAACATATCAAAGTCAGCGGAAAGTTCAACGGATGCACAAACCACCTCAAGCTACATTCGCACCAGATTTCTGTCCGTACACACCCCAAAACCGTATAAGGCCCCTACATTTCCGTAGGTGTTGTGACCTGGCAATCATCAGCTGGGGTCTCAGCCTTGGGATCACGGAGGTGGTTTTCAAAACCTCAACAGCCAAAAAACCATGTGGCACCCAAACGCTTGAACACGTCCAATTTTTGGAAGCTGTGCAGTCAAGAAATCGTGAAACCCAAAAACTTGAACCTCTAAACCCCCAAACCCGGGAACCTGAAGCCCAAACCCCAAAACATCCTGAAACCCAAGAAACCTGAACCTCTCCACCCTAAACACCATGTACAGAGCATTCCGGCCGCTTCTTTCGCAGGGCTTCCAGCGAATCATTCTGGGTGCCCTAAACCCTAAACTTTAAACCTTGAGCCCTAAACCTTAAACCCTAAACCCAAATCTGACGAGGGATGGTCAGTCCTAGTTTTTTCAGGTTGGGAGTTGGGCAGGAATACTAGGGGTGAAGATAGTAGTTCTTCAGGTTGATAACTCGGGAAGTATATGGTTACTGTGTATCATATTCAGCACTGAAGCCCTTTAGGTTTACGGATTCTTCGGGGCTTCAAGGCCTGGACGGCTCGCAGCTTTGCGCTTCCGTTCGATCGTTTGAGAGCTTAGATTTGTAGGGTTCCAGGGGTAATTGGATTTCTTGGGTGCGTCGCCCGTCAAGCTATATAGGGTCTAGGCTTCTGTTTGCTTGGTTTCGCGCTCTAAGACGCAGAGGTGTTAAACCCTATTGCTACCCCGTATGGGCACCCGGCTCGAACGCCGACAGCGCTGCAGAATACTCGGGGGTGCTGGTGGCGACCAGTATTCAGAGCCCTCTCTGACTTTTACATACGGAGCACTCTAAGCCCCGATGCCCTAAACCTTAAACTTCTAGACCCTAAGCACTCGAGAATTGAGGATTTGAGATTGGGGTTCGACATTTCGGACCCAACACCCCAAGACCTTGAAGCCGGAAGCCTTGAGGCTTTATCCTGACCCTAGACCCTAGAAGTTCCACCGTTGAAAGTTGGGGGTTGTGCCCAGCAGCCTGATATCTCCAATCCAAAGCCGCCATAGGCCTGAAACATCTTTTTGGGTGGGGCCTTCATAGCAAAACTAGGGTGGGGTATCTTATGGTACAATTATACCGTGTCTGTCAAGCGCTGTGTCACTGCTGCCAAGTCCTACTTATTCAGACTTCTTGATGAGGATGTCGAGGGCTTTCGGGGCAGGGTTTCGAGTTGAGTTGTCCAAACACAGCATAACTACACTCCGCGGAAGGCTGCCATTGCTACACCTCGCCCAACAATCATTGGGTACTTAGCCTCTAATGTAAGCCCCATGAGTAGCCCTCGGAACTCACGGCAGACCCCTGCAAATGCTTTTTGGAAGCCTTATCAATGAACCCTAGCACCTCCTTTGCCAGCGCCGGCATCGGTGTGACGTAGATTAATGCGTTGTGGGCCCGTCACAACTTTTAAGAGGAGTTGTCTCAATATCCGGGCCCTCTCTTGCAATGGGGCAGGATTTCGTGTTCAGTACTTGTGAATTTGGTTGAGCAGTTGGTGAATGGACTCCTTTTCGAAGGTTTGCACCCGTTGCCTACCCCGGGGCCAAGTAGACGCTCTTTAGAAGCTGTTGATCCTAATAAGCGCTCGATTGTTACCCCAGCGCCTCCTATTTCGTAGTGTAAGTAGGCTACGGCCCTAGGTAATTATTCGGGCCCCTACATTGATTTGAGGTATGTTCCTTAGTTAGGCCTCGAATATATAGAGTGTCTCAGTCAAGCTGTGGTTTTCAGAGGCATCCTTCCATGGTTTAACCAAAGGGAGCCCTTTTAAATCCTAGGTTCCTGGGGATCCTACTTAGAAGAGCTACCATATCCTCGCTTACATGCCCTGTTCTGTTCTCACGCTGAAGAGCCCATGTCCTAGCCCGGATTCCTGGCAGCCTAAATCTGAAAACTTGAAAGGAAAGGACTGAAAGCTTAAACCCTACTCATCGCTAGACCCTACCTCGCACCTTTGCCATAAAAAAACAGGCAAGGCGTCCAGAGCCCCTGCCAAGGACCCATAATCTAGATGAGTTTTTGCACTAGTGCTATTTCTCCGTAAGGCGGCGGGGAGGGGTTCCGGAAGTTGGGAGGTCCTCCTGTTTCATGACGAATCGGAGGTTCGAAGTGCGAGATCTGAGACAAAGAGCTTCGGATCACTCCCTTGCATCGAGCGATTCGGGTCTGTACGAGATTTATAGAATTTCGAAGGCTTTGGGTTTAAAGGTCATGAGAGTTAGGGCTTCGGTGTTAAGGCTTTGTTCAGGTTTGGGGTTTATAGCGCTGAAGGGTTATAAGGTCATGGCTCAGGCGTTAGGGCTTTTCTGGTTTAGGGCTTTGGGTGTGTTTTGGCTTTTACCAGTGTGGATGTACAATCATCGGATCCTGCAGTAGAGGATGGCGGAACTGCTCTGGCAGTATTTAAGCGAGCGTGCATGCATGCGCATGCATACATAAATGCATACATACATAAATACCTGATCACGTACGCAATGACACACACACACACACATGCAAGGCCTGTGGTTCTGTCTGAGGATCTAATTCACCCCAACTGTTTCTGTGGTGATATCGATTCCCGATTTCTTGAGCCCGCAAGCTGCTTGCCTCAATCGAAGCTGCCTCAACTGCCACGATAGACAACATCTTTGAGCTGGAGTCCCTGCGTGCTGGTGTTGCTGCTAGTGCTGCTGCTGTTGCTGCTGCTGGTGCTGCTGCTGGTGCTGCTGCTGGTGCTGGTGCTGGTGCTGGTGCTGGTGCTGGTGCTGGTGCTGGTGCTGGTGGTTGTGGTGGTGGTGGTGGTGGTTGTTGGTGGTGGTGGTGCTGCTGCTGCTGCTGCTGCTGCCGTCGTCGTCGTCGTCGTCGTTATTGCTGTGATTTTGCAGTTTGTTTTTTTGTTATGTTTTGTGTTTGTGTGTGTGTTTGTTTTTTGATGTTGTTGTTGTTGTTGTTGTTGTTGTTGTTGTTGGCTCGGATCACCTGTAAGCGC
>CAJNDV010020047.1:55561-66098 GCA_905221635.1 Symbiodinium sp. CCMP2456 | reverse complement strand
TTTGGGCTTTGGGGGCTAAGTTTTGGCAAATCGATGGTCCAGGAGCCTTAAGGTAAAGCCTGAACCCCTGAACCCTAAACTCCTAAACACTGAACGTCTAAACCCGTATGAACCCTAAACCCCTAAACCCTAAGCCCTAAACCAATAAGCCCCTAAACCTTATATTATGGGGGATACTTCCCTAAATCATAAAGATATTTCCTAACATAGAAACCCTACATTCTTGGTACTTCGGGTAAGCAAACTGACCCGGAATGGCGCTACGAAATTCTCAGGGCAGAATGCGGGAAACTGCCTGGCCCCACTAGGGCCTTGTAGAATATCGACGCAGCGTCTCTTGCAGACATGCCGTGTTCTTGCAGCCGAATGAACCACTGGAAACCACATACTGCTGGCCTCTTTGTTCGCGCTGGGCTGCAATGCAGCTGCTGCTGGGGCAGGAACCTGTTGGCACAGGAGCGCAAATAGACCATGAAAAGCACAGGCGTACCTTCAAACTGTTGCTGCCCACATGTACAAAGATGAAACGAAGGTCGAACATGGCTCACTGCTTATAAGCATCAGCATGGCAAGCTTGCTTTACAAGTGCTTGCTTGTCTGGCATTTAAAAACCTATCATGACCCACCTTTGCCGCCTGCTGTGGAGAAGTGGCTGTCGGCGGATCCTGCCCCGAAGACCATGACCAAAACGAGTTATGTAGCTGTAAGAACAGATCTGTACAACAGCTGAATGCTGGTTAAAGCAATAATGGACACTGCCCTGCTTCGTGCTTGGCGCTGTCAGACACCATACTGATCGCTTTTATTCGGATTTTTGTTGGTGCTGGGCTGCAATGCAGTTGACAATGGAATATCCTGTCGCTGTAAAAGCCACAAAAACAAGAACCCTACTTGATGGAATACTTGTGTACAGTCTAGAGTGACACAGGCATGATGCACCCAGGGACTGACGGGTGCGACTACAGTTTCGTTGCCGGTGAGAAAGTCAACAGCATGTCATATGTGCCATCATCACCAACATCATCTTCACGATCAGCGAACATCATCATAATGAGCATCGACAACAAAACACGCTGACACAGAAGCCATCCGCCCTGGCAGCCTGCCGTGGAGAAGCTGCACGTGGAGGATCCTGTCAAGCAATCTGCGCCGGAATGCTCAGCTACGGTCGTATAGAATATCGATGCAGCTGCGTCTTGCAGACATGCCGTGTCCCTGCAGCCGAATGAATCACTGGAAACCACGTAGTACTGGCCTCTTTGTTCGCGTTGGGCTGCAATGCAGCTGCTGCTGGGGCAGGAACCTGTTGGCACAGAAGCCCAAACAGACCATGAAAGGCACAGGCGTACCTTCAAACTGTTGCTGCCCACATGTACATAGATGAAACGATCAGCATGGCATGCGGGCTTGACGAGTGCTCGCTTTGGTTCACACCCGTGTGGAAGAATTATGCGTGTCTGGCATTTGAAAACCTATGATGACCCAACTTTGCCGCCTGCTGTGGGGAAGTGGCTGTCGGCGGATCCTGCCCCGAAGACCATGACCAAAACGAGTTCTGTAGCTGTAAGAACAGGTCTGTACAACAGCTGGATGCTGGTTAAAAAATAATGGTCACTGCCCTGCTTCGTGCGTGGCGCTGTCAGACACCATACTGATCGCTTTTATTTGGATTTTTGTTGGTGCTGGGCTGCAATGCAGTTGACAATGGAATATCCTGTCGCTGTAAAAGCCACAAAAACAAGAACCCTACTTGATGGAATACTTGTGTACAGTTTAAAGTGACACAGGAATGATGCTCTTACGGACTGACGGGGGAGTTTACAACTTCGTTGCCGGTGAGAAAGTGAGCAGCATGTCATGTGTGCCATCATCACCAACATCATCTTCACGATCAGCGAACATCATCATAATGGTCATCGACAACAAAACACGCTGACACAGAAGCCATCCGCTTTGGCAGCCTGCCGTGGAGAAGCTGCACGTGGAGGATCCTGTCAAGCAATCTGCGCTGGAATGCTCAGCTACGGTCGTATAGAATATCGATGCAGCTGCCTCTTGCAGACATGCCCTGCCGTGTCCCTGCAGCCGAATGAATCACTGGAAACCACGTAGTACTGGCCTCTTCGTTCGCGTTGGGCTGCAATGCAGCTGCTGCTGGGGCAGGAACCTGTTGGAGCAGGAGCCCAAATAGACCATGAAAGGCACAGGCGTACCTTCAAACTGTTGCTGCCCACATGTACGAAGATGAAACGAAGGTCGAATATGGTTCACTGCTTATAAGCATCAGCATGGCATGCTTGCTTGACGAGTGCTCGCTTTGGTTCACACCCGTGTGGAAGAATTACGCGTGTCTGGCATTTAAAAACCTATCATGACCGAACTTTGCCGCCTGCTGTGGAGAAGCTGCTGTCGGCGGATCC
This sequence comes from Symbiodinium sp. CCMP2456, assembly GCA_905221635.1. Taxonomy (NCBI): domain Eukaryota; class Dinophyceae; order Suessiales; family Symbiodiniaceae; genus Symbiodinium; species Symbiodinium sp. CCMP2456. The sequence goes on along the minus strand of CAJNDV010020047.1, from coordinate 63,678 downwards.
TGCCCCGAAGACCATGACCGAAACGAGTTATGTAGCTGTAAGAACAGGTCTGTTCAATAAACTGAATGGCGTGCTAAAACTATAGACTATAGACACTGCCCTGCTTCCTGGATGGCGTTGTCAGACACCATACTGATCGCCTCTTGTTCGGTTTTATTGCTGCTGGGCTGCAATGCAGTTGAAGATGGAGGATCCTGTCGCTGTAAAAGCCCCCCCAAATCAAGAACCCTATTGATGGAATACTTGTGTAAAGTCTAGAGTGACACAGGCATGATGCACCCTGGGACTGACGGGTGCGACTGCAGTTTCGTTGCAGATGAGAAAGTGAACAGCATGTCATATGTGTGCCATCGTCACCAACATCATCTTCACGATCAGCAAACATCATCACAATGGTCATCGACAACAAAGCACGCTGACAACCACAATAATGATACCCATGGCTGCCGGTATGCAAGAACTGTGACCACGGATCACTACTGAAATCAGACTGCAAACCGCACGTTTCTACGTTCAAGCCGCCTTGGCAGCCTTGGCAGCCTCCCGTGGAGAAGCTGCACGTGGAGGATCCTGTCAGGCAAACTGCGCCGGAATCCTACGAAACGCTCAGCTACGGTCTTATAGAATATCGATGCAGCTGTCTCTTGCAGACATGCCGTGTCCCTGCAGCCGAATGAACCACTGGAAACAACGTAATACTGGCCTCTTTGTTCGCGTTAGGCTGCAATGCAGCTGCCGCTGGGGCAGGAACCTGTTGGCACAGGAGCCCAAATAGACCATGAAAGGCACAGGCGTACCTTCAAACTGTTGCTGCCCACATGTACGTAGATGAAACGATCAGCATGGCATGCGGGCTTGACGAGAGCTTGCTTTGGTTCACACCCGTGTGGAAGAATTACGCGTGTCTGGCATTTAAAAACCTATCATGACCCACCTTTGCCGCCTGCTGTGGAGAAGTGGCTGTCGGCGGATCCTGCCCCGAAGACCATGACCGAAACGAGTTATGTAGCTGTAAGAACAGATCAGTACAAAAGCTGCATGCTATTTCAAACAATAATGAACACTGCCCTGCTTCGTGCTTGGCGTTGTCAGACACGATACTGATTGCTTTTGTTCGGTTTTGTTGGTGCTGGGCTGCAATGCAGTTGACGTTGGAGGATCCTGTCGCTGTAGAAGCCCCTAAACCAAGCATCCTGATTGATGGAATTCTTGTGTACAGTCTAGAGTGACGCAGGCATGATGCACTGGTGTGACTACAATTTCGCTGCAGATGAGAAAGTGAAAAGCATGTCATATATGTGCCATCGTCACCAACATCATCTTCACGATCAGCAAACATCATCATAATGGTCATCGGCAACAAAACACGCTGACAACCACAATAATGATACCCATGGCTGCCGCTATGCAAGAACGGTGACCACGGATCACTGCTGAAATCACACTGCAAACCGCACGTTTCTACGTTCCAGCCACCTTGGCAGCCTTGGCAGCCTCCCGTGGAGAAGCTGCACGTGGAGGATCCTGTCAGGCAATCTGCGCCGGAATCCTACGAAACGCTCAGCTATATGGTCTTATAGAATATCGATGCAGATGCCTCTTGCAGACATGCCGTGTCCCTGCAGCCGAATGAATCACTGGAAACCACGTAATGCTGGCCTCTTTGTCCGTGCTGGGCTGCAATGCAGCTGCCGCTGGGGCAGGAACCTGTTGGCACAGGAGCCCAAATAGACCATGAAAGGCACAGGCGTACCTTCAAACTGTTGCTGCCCCCATGTACGAAGATGAAACGAAGGTCGAACATGGTTCACTGCTTATAAGCATGAGCATGGCAAGCTTGCTTTACAAGTGCTTGCTTGTCTGGCATTTAAAAACCTGTCATGACCCACCTTTGCCGCCTGCTGTGGAGAAGTGGCTGTCGGCGGATCCTGCCCCGAAGACCATGACCAGAAGGAGCTATGTAGCTGTAAGAACAGGTCTGTACAACAGCTGAATGCTGGGTCAAAAATAATGCTCACTGCCCTGCTTCGTGCGTGGCGCTGTCCTACACCATACTGATCGCTTTTGTTCGGTTTTGTTGGTGCTGGGCTGCAATGCAGTTGACAATGGAATATCCTGTCGCTGTAAAAGCCACTAAACCAATAACCCTAATTGATGGAATACTTGTGTACAGTCTAGAGTGACACAGGCATGACGCTCTTACGGACTGACGGGGGCGTTTACAACTTCCTTGCCGGTGAGAAAGTGAACAGCATGTCATAAATGTTCCATCGTCACCAACATCATCTTCACGATCAGCAAACATCATCATAATGGTCATCGACAACAAAACACGCTGACACAGAAGCCATCCGCCTTGGCAGCCTGCCGTGGAGAAGCTGCACGTGGAGGTTCCTGTCAGGCAATCTGCGCCGGAATCCTACGAAACGCTCAGCTACGGTCTTAATTATAGAATATCGATGCAGCTGTTTCTTGCAGACATGCTGTGTTCTTGCAGGAAACCACGTCATGCTGGCCTCTTTGTTCGTGCTGGGCGGCAATGCAGCTGCCGCTGGGGCAGGAACCTGTTGGCACAGGAGCCCAAATAGACCATGAAAGGCACAGGCGTACCTTCAAACTGTTGCTGCCCACATGTACGAAGATGAAACGAAGGTCGAACATGGTTCACTGCTTATAAGCATCAGCATGGCAAGCTTGCTTTACAAGTGCTTGCATGTCTGGCATTCAAAAACCTATCATGACGCACCTTTGCCGCCTGCTGTGGAGAAGTAGCTGTCGGCGGATCCTGCCCCGAAGACCATGACAGAACGAGCTATGTAGCTGTAAGAACAGGTCTGTTCAACAGCTGAATGCAGGTTTAAAAATAATGGTCACTGCCCTGCTTCGTGCGTGGCGCTGTCAGACACCATACTGATCGCTTTTGTTCGGTTTTATTGGTGCTGGGCTGCAATGCAGTTGAAGATGGAGGATCCTGTCGCTGTAAAAGCCACTAAACCAATAACCCTAGTTGATGGAATACTTGTGTACAGTCTAGAGTGACACAGGCATGACGCTCTTATGGACTGACGGGGGCGTTTACAACTTCGTTGCCGGTGAGAAAGTGAACAGCATGTCATGTGTGCCATCGTCACCAACATCATCTTCACGATCAGCAAACATCATCATAATGGTCATAGACAACAAAACACGCTGACACAGAAGCCATCCGCCTTGGCAGCCTGCCGTGGAGAAGCTGCACGTGGAGGATCCTGTCAGGCAATCTGCGCCGGAATCCTACGAAACGCTCAGCTACGGTCTTATAGAATATCGATGCAGCTGTCTCTTGCAGACATGCCGTGTCCCTGCAGCCGAATGAATCACTGGAAACCACGTAATGCTGGCCTCTTTGTCCGTGCTGGGCTGCAATGCAGTTGCCGCTGGGGCAGGAACCTGTTGGCACAGGAGCCCAAATAGACCATGAAAGGCACAGGCGTACCTTCAAACTGTTGCTGCCCCCATGTACAAAGATGAAACGAAGGTCGAACATGGTTCACTGCTTATAAGCATCAGCATGGCAAGCTTGCTTTACAAGTGCTTGCTTGTCTGGCATTTATGAACCAATCATGACCCACCTTTGCCGCCTGCTGTGGAGAAGTGGCTGTCGGCGGATCCTGCCCCGAAGACCATGACCGAAACGAGTTATGTAGCGGTAAGAACAGGTCTGTTCAATAAACTGAATGCGTGCTAAAACTATAGACTATAGACAATGCCGTGCTTCCTGGATGGCGTTGTCAAACACCATACTGATCGCCTCTTGTTCGGTTTTATTGCTGCTGGGCTGCAATGCAGTCCTGTCGCTGTAAGAGCCCCCAAAAAGAAGAACCCTATTGATGGAATATTGTGTACAGTCTAGAGTGACACAGGCATGACGCTCTTAAGGACTGACGGGTGCGTTTACAACTTCGTTGCCGGTGAGAAGGTTTGAACAGCATGTCATGTCTGCCATCATCGCCAACATCTTCACGATCAGCAAACATCATACTTATCATAATGGTCATCGACGACAAGCGCAAACATGATAGCAATACCGGAACTGAATTCCAGAGGCCATCCACCTTGCCAGCCTGCTGCGGTGAAGCTGCATGTGGAGGATCCTGTCAGGCAAACTGTGCCGGAATGGCGCTACGAAGTGCTGAGACCAGAACGCAGGAAACTACTCGGCATGGGCTGAGGCCTTCGAATATGATGCAGCTGCAGCAGCATCTCTTGAAATCTCATAGTGCCGGCCTCTTTCTTCGTGCTGGGCTGCAATGCGGCTGCGGCTGGTGCAGGAACCTGTTGGCACTTAGAGGGTCGGAGGACTTAGTAAGTAGGTAATACGTAGAGTTATAAGTGCCATAAATGGGATCCTAATTGGGGTTATGGTACTTATAACTCTATAAAGTAACTACTTACTAAGTCCCCCGACCCTCCAAGCACAAGAGCCCATCAACCATGGAAGACTTGCCTCCCATCTTAGTGCAGCTCGTGCAAAAGATGCACCTAAGCCGGTGCGTCAGCGCTTGATTTGTGCCTGATTTGGTTCAACACCTTGTAGCCCCTAGCCCCTAAAAGCCCTAAACAACCTAAAAGCATTAAGTCGTAAACTCTAATCTAAAGCCCTAAACAACCTAAAAACCCTAAGTCCTAAACTCTAGTCTCTAAATGGGGGTTTCCGAAAATAGGCGACCCTAATATAGTACCCTAAATAATAGGATCCCTTATTATAAGGACCCCAAAATAAGGTACCCCCTAATTTTCGGAAACTCCTAAATCCTTCAGCTCTAAAGCCCTATACCCTAAGCGGTGGGATGACGCCTGACCCATGGCTGCACGGTTTAGGGTTTAGGGTTTAGGGTTTAGGGTTTTGGGTTTAGGGTTTAGGTCGCTATCCATCCATCCATCCATCCATCCATCCATCCATCCATCCATCCATCCATGCATCCATCCATTCATTCCTAAGCGGCTTGTCTTCAAAACTCTCTTGCGGCCTGCTGTGCAAAAGCTGCAATGGGAGGATCCTGTTCGGCAGACCATGGGTACTTATAACTCTATTTACTAAGTCCCATGATCCTCTAAGCATGAGACGTCGGGTTCAGGGTTTAGGTTTCAGGGAGGCTTTCGGGGATGAGGCTTCTAGAAGACTACAGTGACTACAGATGTGGACAAATACTTGCTGCATCACGAAAGTTTAGGGTTGTAGGGTTTAGGCTTATCCAGATACTTGCTGCCATTTCAAGGTTTAGGGTTCAGGGTTTAGGCTTATCATGGACAGGTACTTGCTGCCATTTCAAGGTTTAGGGTTTAGGGCTTAGGCTTATCAACCCTTGCCTTGCTCTGCCCCTTAGCTGGCAACACCAGACACCACTTGGAGGATCATGGGGCTTAGTCAGTAAGATTATAAGTACCGTAATTGAGGTTATAAGTAATTATAAGCATAGTTACCTTATTTATAACCCTAGTTACTAAGTCCCATGATCCTTAAAACCCTAAACCCCTATAGCCTCTGGATCCTTATCAGAACCCTTAAAAAATCCCTTGAAGGACCCCTTTAAGGGGCCCTAGCTACTAAGTCTCATGATCCTTTAAGTAATCCCTAAACCCTAAACCCTAAAGCCTTTAAGCATACCGATCGCCTCTTTCTTGGTGCTCGGCTGCATAGCAGTCGGTGCTGCAGGATCCTGTCAACGCCAGCATCCCTCAACCGCGAGCCTAGGGTTTAGGGTTTAGGGTTTAGGGTTTAAAGGAATATATGATATACTGAACTCTATGAGAATTAAGGTATATTCTTTATTGAGGGTACTGCCGGATTTCTATCATCAACCGTGTGTCTGTCTGCGTGTGGTATAAGTATCCCTAAACCTAAACCCCTAAACCCGAAACCCTAAACTCCAAACAATCCTCCATGCCGAATGTCGTTTGATGCAACTCCGATGGGCCGAGGGACTTGTGGGCGCTTGGCTGTTGCTGCTGGTGACCGAGATGCACAACATCTGATGTCTAGGGTTCAGGGTCTAGGGTTTTAGGGTTTAGGACTTAGGGCTTAGGGTTGGTGAGAGAGATGGACAACATCTGATGTCTAGGGTTTAGGGTCTAGGGTTTTAGGATTTAGGGTCTAAAGCACCTTTGGCATCACTTTGACAGTCCACAAACACCATCATCATCACCACCATCATCATCATCATAAACAGGGCAATGGCTGCCAGTATGCGCAAACGTGTGTCGCCCAAGAAGACTGTTGCAACTACCTAACAAACCCTTAGTGTCAACATCGCCCAAAATCCTTACAGTATATAATAGGGTCTTTGGGTCCGACAGCCTTAAAATATGAGTCCTTTGAGGGTAAGGGTCAGGGGGTTCCTTTAAGAGGGGTCTTTGGGGTTATCGAGTTTAGGGCTTCGGGTTTCAAGGGTGCTGGTATCTGTTTCGGAGGGTCCGGAACCTCCTAACCCTAAGGGCCCAAGTACCTTTGAGGGTAAGGGAAACTGCACATCCCTGCAACCCTAAAACATCCGCCTTCGCAGCTTGCTGCTGGGAAGCCGCGCGTGGAGGATCCTGTTAGGCACATTGTCCCTGCAATAGTGTTGAGGGTTTAGGGTTTAGGGTAAGTTTACCTGGCATGGGCTATGGCCTTAAAATATCACGCGGCTGTCTCCTGAAGACATGGCGTGTCCCTAGCAGCAGCAGCAGCAGCAGCGGCAGCGGCAGCGGCAGCGGCAGCGGCAGCGGCAGCGGCAGCGGCAGCGGCAGCGGCAGCGGCAGCGGCAGCGGCAGCGGCAGCTGCAGCGGCAGCAGCGGCAGCGGCAGCAGCTGCAGCACATCGCTCACATCATTCTGGCCTCTTTCTTCGCGCTGGGCTGCAGTGCAGCTGCGACTGAAGGGTCCTGTTGGCACCAGGGCCCATACTATAGGGGCCTTAATAATCAGAATAGGATTTTGGGGTATATTATACTTAACTTATAATAAGGAACCCCCAAAAAATTCATAGGTATTTATTAAGGCCCCTATATTAAACCATGAAAGGAAAAGACGCACCTTCACTCCTTCGCTACGGACGAACATATATGGTTGATGCGACGGCATTGCATGATGGCTTGCCGAATGCATGCTTTGGTTTAAGACGATGTGGAAAAGGCGGGTCTGGTATCTGCCATCCCAGCATGACCCACCTTTTCTGCCTGCTGTGAAGAAGCTGCCGTCGGAGGATCCTGTTCGGAAGAGCTGCGCTGGAATACCCAAAGGCTCCATATATACTACCATTGTGGAATTAAGTCTCTAAAGCCATAATAGGCATGGTCTTTTGGGACCTAATTCCATAATGGTAGTCTATTTGGAGGCTGTAGAATAGTGTTGCCGGCACTCTTCGCAGAAATGCATCTGGAATGCTCTTCGGGATTCTGCGGCTGTCAAAAAATGACCCTAAACCCTAAACCCTAAACCTTCCCAAACACTGACTACTGTTAAACGCAACACTGCGATGCTGGCCTGGATCTTCCCTGTGCTTGGCCGCATCACAGCTGCCACTGGAGGATCCTGCTTGCCCTAAACTCTATAAACCCTGTTTAGGGTTTAGGGTTTAGGGTTTAGAGTTTGGGGTTTAAAGCCATGAACCCATCAATCCGGCCCTGAACTCTAAACCCCCAGTATCCTAAACCCTAAACTGTAAGCCGCCCTAGGATCTAGACCCCAACTACTCTGAACACCAAGCAACGAAACAACAAAACTGCCAGTTTCCTTCATGTGACCGCATGAAATGGCTCGGGATCGCAGGACGATTGGGCCCTAAACCCTAAACCCTACCAGGACCCCCCAATGGCCCTTTAATAGAGCCCTTATGGTCCTTACTAGTGGGTGTTTAAAGTATAATAGAGGGTAGTTGGGGGGGGGGGGGTGCTGGTAAACCCTCAAGCCCCAAACCCTAAACCCTATAAACCCTAAACCGTGAACGAACCCAGAGGCTCCATGTAGGGTTTAGGGTTTAGGGTTTAGGGTTTAGGGTTTAGGGTTTAGCTAGCGGTTCCTTGAAGTGTTCCTATAAGGGTTCTATAAGGGCTTTTTGGTTTGCCAGGTCTCAGGGGTTTGGGGTTTAAGGGTCCATG
>CAJNDV010020047.1:18027-32927 GCA_905221635.1 Symbiodinium sp. CCMP2456 | reverse complement strand
AAGACCCTGTTATATGAGGCTTTTGGGCTACTTTGATGCTAAGGGTAAGGCTACGGTTTTACACCCTATACCCTCTAAACCTGTATAGTTAAACCCTAAGCCCTAAACACCTAAACCCTAAACCCTTAAACCCTAAACCCTAAACCCCTAAACCCCGCAAACCCTTAAGGGGTCAAAACCTGGCATGTTTCTTGTGTTCGGGGCTACAGGTAAGGCTTCCTAGCCGCCCAGCCCTACCTAAACCCTGTCTCCGAAACCCGGTAAAACCGCAGCCTTAGACCCTGCTCAGCCCTAGGTTGATGTTTAGGGTTTCGGGTTTAGGGGTTTAGGGTTCAGGAAGGGGTCCATATCCGGGGCTCCATATATACTACCATTATGGAACTAGGTCCCTATAAAGCCAGAATAAGTATGGTCTTTTGGGACTTAATTAATTCCAAAATGGTAGTCTATATGGAGCCTCTAGGTATTGTGGGGATTTAGACTTTACTGGCTTTGGGATTCCGGGTTGAAGCGTTGGGGTTTGGGGATTGATTTAGCCTTCAGGGTTTCATTTGCGTTCAGGGTTTACGGTTGAAGGGTTTGGGGTTTCACGATTGATTTCGCTTGTGGGGCTTCGTTAGTGTTTAGGGTTTATGAGGGTTTAAGGCTTCGGAGCTTGTAAAGGGATTCAGGGCTTGCCCTAAACCCTAAACCCTAAACCCTAAACCCTAAACCCTAAACCCTAAAGTGTTGATACAGGTTTCAGAGTTTAGCGCCTTAGGGGTTTAGAACGACTTCTGGGTTTATGACTTTGGGGGGGAGGTTAGGGCTTAGGGGGTTAGGGGGTTTAGGGGTTTAGGTCTTGCTTGCATGTCCTGAGTTGACCCAAACCCTAAACCCGAAACCCTAAACCCTACGTTTCATACGCTGGTTTCATGGCGATGTAGGTTTAGGGCTTCATGTTCTGGCTTCAGCGACAAGGGCTTTGGGTTTAAGGCTTAGGGACTATGGAAAGAAGGCCTACGCAGGCTGTACGGTCTAAGACATAGAGGACAGGGTTTGGGGCTGAGGTGAAAACTCAAGTCCTAGGCAAACCCTATAAACCTTAAACCCCAAAACGTTTGGCACTGAGCAGACAAGGTTGAGGCATGAACGGTTCCGGAGTACGGGACTGGGGTGCCACATTTCTAGGTCCGAAGTAACTACCACTACTATTCGTCACGGGTTCTTAATAGTGTTTAATAGTGCATACTAAACCCTAAAGTAACAGCGCTTAGGGCTTTTGGGGGGTGAGGGGTTCAGGGGATTAGCATGGTTTAGGATTTGGGGTTTAGGGCTCAGGGTACCCTAAACGGACCAGTATTCCCTCTACAAATACTTAAACCCCAAACCGAAACCCTTAACCCTAGACCCTAGACCCTAAACCCTAAACCTTAAACCCTAAACCCTAAACCCTATAGACCCTAAACCCTAGACCTTATAGACCCTAAACCGTAAACCCTATAGACCCTAAACCCTATAGACCCTAAACCCTAAACCCTTTATAAATCCCTAAACCCTTTATCAATCCCGCTGGCCTTCCATGCAGTTCGCATCGCCGTAAAACTCATCGCCGGCACCGCGGAGGAGCCAGAGACTCCAATATCCCTTAATTAAGGAATATACCTTAAATCATATTAGGGATCCTACTATAATTTAAGGTATATTCCTTAATTAGGGGGTATTGGGTGCTCTGGGGAGCTGCCGCCCCCGGCATCAGCGAGGATGCCGTGTGGAGCTTGGGCTTAAAGTAGGGCTTTAGGGTTTAGGGTTTTAGAGTTTTAGGGCTTAAAGTAGGGCTTTAGGGCTTTAGGGTTTAGGGTTTTAGGGTTTAGGGCTTTAGGGTATTTAGGGTTTTAGGACTTTAGGGATTTAGGGGTTTAGGGGTTTAGGGCTTTAGGGTTTTAGGGCTTTAGGGCTTTAGGGTTTAGGGTTTTAGGGTTTAGGGCTTTGGGGTTTTAGGGCTTTAGGATTTTTAGGGCTTCGAGTTTAGGGTTTAGGGATCAGCTTTTAAGCCCTCAACCTTAAACCCCCAAGGCTCTAAACCCTAGAAACTCAGAGATTCCTGGCAGCGCTCTTATAGTAACCCCCTTCTAGGGTTTAGGGTTTAGGGTTTTAGGGTTTAGGGTTTAGGGTTTAGGGTTTAGAATTTAGGAAATTCCTAGAATCTAAGTTCTAGGCCATGGGCCCATAGTATGGGCCCTTAACCCTGGGACCCCGATATACCTACTATCCTGTATACACCCTTGCGGGTCACGGGAACCCCCCCAAAAAGGCCTACGGGTCCATATTAAGGGGCCCATACTTCTAACCTTAGATTAGAACAGGAAGCCTGGGTTTCTTGGAACCGCAACTCAAGGCCGGCACGTTGAGTGAGGAGTTTAGGGTTTAGGGTTTGGGGGTTTTGGGTTTAGGGGTTTAGGGGTTAAGGGTTTAAGGGTTTGGGGGTTTAGGGGTTTAGGGTTTTAGTTGCTCTCCGTACCCTTCTTGGGCTATGGTGGGATTTACGTAGGGCTTGAAGGCTTTTCGGCGATAAATTAGGGCTTTGATGTTCGGTGTTTAGGGTTTAGGGTGTTGCTTGGAGGGTCCGGGCACTTAGTAAATACAAACCTTTGATAGTTATAAGCACACCGCAATTAGGATCCCATTTACGGCAATAACTCTACCTGGCTCTACCTCTTACCTACTTACTAAGTCCTCCGACCGGGTTCCTGTAAGGGTTCCTTTGACGGTTTGGGTGTAGGAGTTTAGGGCTTAGGGGTTTTAGGGTTAGGGTTTTGGCTTTCCTTTAAGGGTTTCTTCAAGGGTTGCTATGAGGGTTTGAAGAAGGATTGAACCCTCAGGGATATGTTCGTTTCTTCAACGTACCACGGTGATTCCTGGCCGACCATCAAATCCTAAGCCCTAAGCCCAATGTCATACCTTGTATACCTAACAAGCACAAGAATCGGCGCAAATCCCCACAACGCCCCCTTAAAACCCTACTGATGCCTAAGCAACCCCCCAAAACAACAAAACCAACATCCCAACACTCCTGAACCAACATCCCAAAACCCCTGAACCCAAAAAACCCAAAAATCACACGCGTCTGCGAATCCTTTCGCCAAGTTGCTCGGCAGCTTTGGCCGAGTACCGTTCGGGTCAGACCTGTGGCATTCCCTTTCCCTGACATTCCATGCTCCCAAATACTATAAGGGTTTAGGGTTTAAGGGTTTAGGGTTTAGGGGTTTAGGGTTTAGGGTTTAGGGTTTAGGGTTTACTATATACTTAAGCCCCAAAATACCCATATGGTGATTACTAAACCCTAAACCCTAAACCCCAAACCCAAAACCCAAAACCCTAAACCCTAAACCCAAACTACGTTAAGGCCAATGTACATACTATATGGGCACATGGACCCTTGGGGCTTTCAAGAATTCCACAGGGCTTGAACCTACCCTAAAGGGGTTCCGTTAAGTTCCTTTACAGGGGGCCTTGAAGGCTTCCTTTAAAGGGTTCTTTTAAAGAGCTCCTTTAAAGTGGGCCGTTAAGGAGCTCCTGTAAAGGGTTCCTTGAAAGGGTGGTAAGGCTTGAGGTTTGGGGGAGTCAGGGTTCTCCTGAAGGGTAGGAGTTGAGGTTTGGGGGAGTACGGTTCGGTTTAGGGTTTAGGGTTTTTTCTGTGGCTCACTTAAATGAAGGCTCCCTGAAAAGGGCTCTAGAAGGGGGTGTGGGGCTTTTCTGTTGTTAAATGTTCAGGCTCTATAGGGTTTAAGACTCAGGGTTTCGGATTTGGGTTTTTGAATGTGGAAGTTTCCGAAAATTGGGAGCACCTTATTTTGGGGTCCTTATAATAAGGATCCTACTATTTAGGGTACTATATTAGGGTTCCCTATTTTCGGAAACCCCCATGTCGGATATCGTGTGTATAAGAGTGAATAAGGCTGCTTAAGGATTCGTGCAGGGTTGAATCGGGATCCTACGCAGTGTTTTGTTTTTGTCGTGTTGCAGGAGTCATTGTCGTTTGCTTGATGCATCTTGTTGGGTTTAGGGTAAGGCCCCTATATATGTTAGGGTATATTCCTTAATTAAGGGGTATTGGGTTTTCTTCGTTTTCTTTTTGTCATCCACTGCTAGCGGCGCCCACGCGCCCAGATCTTGCGGCGAGCGCAGCAGATGGCACGAGGGTTTAGGGTTGAGCGTTTGGGGTTGAGGGTTTTAGGGTTTAGGGTTTTAGGGTTTAAGGGTTTATCAGCAGCCTTGCATTGGCGGCGATGGACAAGCAGGTTGCCTGCGAGCAGGTGTGGCACCCTAAAGGGTCCAAGTGCCGAACACGCATACACTCCAAAATACTAACCTGAATCACTGTAGTCCTAAAACCGAATGCCTAATCAAGGGGTCCTTGGGACATGTCAGACCCCTTAACAAAGAACCCTTGATAGGACCCATGAGCTCTGATCATTGGATCCGTCGCACCCTTAGAGTAGGGACTAGGCAGCAACCTTAAGTTTCTGCTCTTCTGGAACCCTTACGGGAAGCCTTCTGTTCTGGCTTAGGGTTTAGGGTTTAGCGTTTAGGGTTTAGGGTTTAATTAATCTAAACGCTAAACCCTAAACCCCTTAACCCTAAACCCAAAACCCCTAAACGCTAAACCCGGGTTTAGGGGTTTAGGGTTTAGGGTTTAGGGGTTAGGGGTTTAGGGTTTAAGGTTTAGGGTTTAGGGGTTTGGGGTTTATAAACCCTAAACCCCTAAACCCCTAAACCCCTAAACCCCAAACCCCATAAACCCTACAGGCCCGAAGCCCAAGTCCCAAACCCTGCATTCCGAGCCTCCTTAACCTTAAACCCCGAACCCCAAAGGGTTTAGGGTTTAGGGTTTAGGGCTTAGGGTTTAGGGCTTAGGGTTTAGGGTTTAGGGTTTAGGGTGTAGGGTTTAGGGCTTAGTTTAGGGCCCAAAGTCCCAAAACCCTCAAGTCTTAGGATCGAGCGCCATGTGCCCAGCTGAGCACCTGCGAAGGGGTTTCTAGACTTTACTTTTCAAGCTACCCATAGGTCCCATAGTAGTTCCTTTTCGTGGCTTATAGTTAGGGTCCTATAAAGTAATCCCAAAAAGGAACTGGTTTCGGATATAGAACAGCTCCTTATGAACAGACGATAAAGGGATATGTTTCATGCTTTCCAGTCTCTACATCTGGGTTCTAAGGTATCAGGCAAATTAGAGTTGAGGATGCCATGTTTAAACCTGGCCATTCGCACCGAACAGGAAAATACAGCATCGGCCTAGTGTGTGTGCGTGTTATGTAATTTCATTGCATTGCGAGATGTGCAATCATACAAGCCGACAACTTACATACATCTATACATTCATTTATGTATGTATGTATGCATGTATGTATGTGTTAAGTGCGTGTGTAAACAAAAAAACATTTCTTTGTGTATACTATGGGGCCTATGGCTAGTTCATGCAGGCAGTAAGCCACCCCAACATCAACACGAAGCGGTGAGATCCCTCCTACTATCCCAGAGACTCCAATATCCATCAGTTAAGGAATATACCTTAAATCATTTTGGGGATCCTACTATAACTTGAGGTATATTCCTTAATTAAGGGATATTGGAGTCTCCGGGAACCCCAGCGAAGAAAGCAAGCCAACTTGACCTAAGAACTGGGCCCTACACGGCCCCATATTGGGTACTGTGTAGGGGTTTAGGGCTTAGGGTTTAGGGTTTAGGGTTTAGGGTTTAGTTACTGAGTGGGGGGCAGTACCCAAGCCCCATACCCTAAAACCACAATCCGCACAAGACACTACAAGCTAAACACCGAAAACAGGCTTGAGTGCTCCGAGATGAAGCATAAGCCCCTAGGGAGCATGTAAAGACTCCATCATCCCCCGTATACGATTGTTCAAACCATGTTGGGAACCCTAAACCCTGAACCCTAAACATGACTGAGACGCACTTGCCTGCCAAAGGCATCTCGGACTCGTAGTTCAGAAGTCCCTAAAACGCGATACACAAACTACAAAAGCCCTGCAAAGCCTGGAACACCACTGAAACCTACACCGGTAGGGGCCGTAATGGGATCCTTTTCGGGTTCCTTCAAAAGGTTCTATAAGGCATCTACTATACAAGTTTTCTATAATGTAGGGGCCTTCATCATTAGCATAGGGTTTGCGGATTTTCGCGCATTATACTGATAGTATACTATACCCCGAACCCTATTCTAATTATTCAGGCCTCTGCATTGTAGAGCCCTCTTATAGTACCCTTATAGAACCCTTTAAAGGAACCCTCTAACGATCCCTTTAAAGGAACCCTAAACCCTAAACCCAACCCGACCCTATCAAGGCTCCTATATTATGATCCTTTTAAAGGAACCCCTACATTAGTCGTTTTGAGCAAAAGACTGATCAGCCATGGGCCCCTGAGATTTTCTGGCTGATGCCCTCAGCACCTATAGATTCAGGGGCCCAGGATTGTCGGATTGATAGAGGTTTAGGGCGGCTTCGGTTTAGGGTTTCGGGTTTCGGGTTTCGGGTTTAGTAAGGTTTAGGGTTTAGGGGTTCCTTTCAAGGGATCCTTAGTAAGAGGGTTCCTCTAAAGGGTTCTATAAGGGTACTATAAGAGGGCTCTATAATATAGAGGCCTTAGTAAGTAGAACAGGGTTTCGGGGCGTATTATACTAGAATTATGGTAAAGGAACCCTACAATAGTATAGGCAATTATTAAGGCCCCTATATTACATTGACGTTTGGGGCATGAAATGCCTCAAAAAATGCAGCGATAAGCACCTCACGCAACCCCCTTGCTAGGATTTAGGGTCTGGGGTATCAGGGTATAGGTCACCCCAAACCATGAAGGAGAGCAAGTGAGTGCATTGCAATACACCTTAATTAAGGAATTACATAATTGGGGCCTTAATATTATGATTTACGGTAAAAAGTTTAATTAAGGGGTATTGGGTTCTCCGGCTCCCCTTTTCGGTCGACTTCGCGCAGTATGCTGACAGCAGCCTTGAGTGAAACAGCCTGGGAGAGCTGCGAGCGGGACATCCAAACCTTTCCCTAAGGGTCCAAGTGCCTAATAATCATATACTCTCCCTAATTTTAAGCTAGAAAACTACTATCCGCAACCAAAGTACCTTATTATTGGGTCCTTTGGACCCTTAGGGCTTTGATTCCCAGAGCAAGCACCGTACGGTTGATGATATCAATCCTGCACTATCGATAGTAAGGAATATGCCATAACTCCCGTAGTTTAGGGTCCTTCAGGTCATGCAGGATTTAAGATCATCAACAGTAGCAGTTCAGGAGTGTAGCTGAAATCAAGCAATTTATGGATTGTTTTTGCGGCTTGAAGTATCAGTGAAAATTACTATTTCAGGGTTAGTGGCCTTTCTTGGTGAGGTTGTGCAAAGGTCGACAAATAATTACCTGCAAGCCTTGCAACCCTAAGCCCTAGTAGACCCTCATGCTCCGTAACTACGGGATAAGCGCGACGTTCTTGCTCTGTCCTTCTCGCTCTCGCTCTCTCTCTCTCTCTCTCTCTCTTTCTCTCTATCTCTGTATCTGTATCTCTTTCCGTGAAGGGTGTGTGTATATATATATATATGTGTACATATATTATACATATATACATACACATACATTGTGTGTACAAGCGTTTAGCGTGAATTCCTTGATTCAACGCGTATTGCCGATCTAGTCAGAAAGCTACCTATACGCAGTCCCAAAGCCCAGGTCTTGACCCCGTGAGTATACGCTATTCGACTTTAATGATGATCAGCGTTTGGATCCACAGGAGGACCTTATAGAACATTCATGCATCTCTGAAATACTGAACCCCTTGCAAAATTATTGCCAAACCCTGCAGAACCCTCTCAAAACCCTAAAGAATTCAAAACCACCTCTATGACCTTACATCACTCCTTAGTAAATGGTTATTTTATAAACTTGTAAGTACTATAACCCCAATTAGGGTCCCTTTTCGGGTACTTATAAGTCTACTTAAACCCTTCAAAATCCGCCGACCTGGAAAATAAAAACAAACAACATATTTGAACAAATCCTGTGCAAGACCCTCATACAAATCCCGAATCCTAACTCTAAGGCTCAAGCTAGCCCGAAAGCCTTGCATAGTATGGCCTTTGGGCCCAAGAGAGCCTTAAAAAACGAGTCCTTAGTGCCACAATGTGCATTACTCTGAAGGATTGAAGCGGTTTAGGGTTTAGGGTTTAGGGTTTAGGGTTTAGGGTTTAGGGTTTAGGGTTTAGGGTTTGGGTTTCCAACTTTTGGTCTTCTACTTCTACTGTAGGGTAAGAACCCAGAGACTCCAATATCCCTTAATTAAGGAATATGCCTTAAATCATAGGGGCCTTAACATTATATGATTTAAGGAGTATACCTTAAATCACCCCCGAGATCCTTCTACGATTGGGTCAGCTCCTGGCTTCATTTAAGGCCAACTCACACGCCCAGCTCCTGTGAGGTTTAGGATTTAGGGTTTAGGGTTTAGGGTTTAGAGTTTAGGGTTTAGTGTTTTAGAGTTGAGTGGTCGGTTGTGCGTAAGTTTTTGGGAGGTTTGAAGGTTACTTAGGGGCTTAGGGTGTTGGGGTTTCGGGCTTCGTCTGTTTCGGGTTGCGTTCAAAAGGTTCCTTAACGGATTCCAGTGAAGGCTCGATAATAGGGCTAGAATTTGGAGACGGTTTAGGGTTTAGGGTTTAGCGTTTAGCGTTTAGCGTTTAGGGTTTAGTGTTTAGGGTTTAGGGTTTAGGGAGAGGTCAGGTCATTGAGGCTGTTGTGTTTGGGGTTTGGGATTTAAGACTTACTCTTACTTCCCCAATAAGCCCAGGGAAATAAAAGGGTAAGCTTTCAGATGACTACCAAATTAAAAGAACCCCAAAAGTTGAAAGGTTGGGTGTTGGAGAACTAAGTACTTTGAATCTGAAAACCGTGAAAAGCTGTTGCTTGTGCTTGTACAGTCCGTGCAAATTTCAGCACCTTCAACACAGCTAAAGTAGGGGCCTTACAAATTAGAGTAGGGTTTCGGGGTATATTGTACTATAACTATGGAAAGGAACCCCCCAAAAGAGTATAGGTAATTATTAAAGCACTTATATTAAGCCCCTAACCTTCCGATCAGAAAGCCTTCATCCCGGAACCGTGGCTCCTACTGACAGCCTGATAAAGCCGGCACAAAGCCCGGCTGATGCCCTTGCAGGCCCTTTCAGCCGCTCAAGCTCTAAACCCGTCCTGCTTCGCTTGCAGGTAGCGTTGGTGTGCCTCGCTGCCACGATGTATGGTTAAGGGACAAGGGATCAGAGTTTAGGGTTTACGGGTTTAGGGTTTAGGGGTTAAGGGTTTAGGGTTTAGGGTTCAGGGTCTCGGGTCTAGGGTTTAGCGGTTTAGCGACATCACCTCCGACCCATACCTTCTCCTGTACCCTACTGCTGATTGATATAAATCCTGCATTACCTTGAGGACACTATACTATGGGAACTATGGTATATTCCTAAACCCTAAACCCTAAATCCTAAGTATGGGTAATGCAGGATTTGTATCATCAATCGTAACACCCCACTCTCACTGTTGAGGCCCCTACGATAAACCCTATGAAGGCCTGAAAAGTCCCAGTCTGCCAGCATAGGTATCTGGCGTACCCTTAGCGTTAGAACCCCATGGTGTGCAGTGTTTGAGGAATTTGGGGGAATAACAAACCCTCTAAAGGTCTTTCAGATTTCAAATGCGTACTTACTGAACCACCCTCCCGCAATTTCCACGCCTCCTCCGGCGAGTGGAAAAGACCCAAATGCTTGAAGCGACCGCCAACGCGGATGTTGGCCTTAAGACTCTTTCCGCCTTTCGGGTTTGGGGTTTAGGGTTTAGGGTTTAGGGTTCCTCCTATCTCAGGGATATGCTGTGAATGAAAGGGTTATTTTGGTTGGGAGTTCCGGGCGTAATGCAGAAATCCGAAACATGTTCATTCCATATGAGGGTCTCTTTAAGGGGTACCTCTTACAATCAGGGGTGCAAAACGGGTTCTCAGCACATAGATGCATCCTAGACGCTGGGGCTTCTGTGTTAGGAATCAGGAACAATGCTAATCCTGGTTCTAGTAACAAGAATAACCATCATAATGACAGGAACAGTTTGCGTAAGCATCCCCCACGGACAAAAAATCTGGCACGCAGGATCCCTGGGGGTAGATGACTCTGGGCTCTGAACTTGCCATCTCTTGCTTAACATCCCACTGAGACTCTTGCAGCATACCGTTGATGCTCTGCATCATAGGAAACGCCTTGTGGCAAGGCCTGCTGGATTTGCTCACTCGGCTTTTGTCGAGGACCTTAAGCTACCGTTCAGGATTGAGGGCTTGAAGTTGCAACAGACTGGGATATGTGGCACGGAAAGCTACTTATTCCGGTAGGGTTAATCCAGTTGCCGAAACGCTCAAGTGCCTTAACAGCCATGTACGACCACCCCAAATCAGCCTCCGCTCCCGTCAGAAGGTAAGCAACAAGACGAATTACCAGTGTTTGATTCGAAGATGTCCTGTTAAGAAGGACAAACGTGAAAACAGTCGCAAGTAAGGAGAGTCTAGCAACCCAAGCAAGCGCAAAGATTATGCGACATAAGACTTTTGAGCTGTTCATGCTAAGACCCAGAGGCTCCTACCTTTTTAGGGGTGCTTCTTATGATTATGGAACTATACGGTTTAGGGATTTAGGGTTTAGGGTTTAGGGTTTAGGGGTTTAAGGTTTAGGGTTCAGGGCTTAGAGGCTCCAAATAGACTACCGTTACGGAATTAGATCCCTAAATCCATAATAGGTATGGTCTTGGGACCTAATTCCACAATGGTAGTCTATGTGGAGCCTCTGGGAGACTCTATTCTAGCGCTGCATCCAGGTTAAAGCCTAAACCCTACACCTGAGGGACGAAATGAACCCTAAAAGGGTTTAAGGTTCATATACCATATAGGGGTTCATAGTATATGGGAATAAGGCCCCTACTTTTAAGGGTCATTTGGTCCTCAAGGAACAGAACAGGTCACTTCCTGGCCTCAGAAGACGAGACTGGTGCCCGCTCCTGGCATGGGCCGACACGCTTGCCCTAAGGGTCCAAAGGACCCAATAATAAGGTACTTTGGTTGCGGATAGTAGTAAACCCTAAACCCTAAACCCTAAACCCTAAACCCTAAACCCTTTCTAGCTTAATATTAGGGAGAGTATATNNTTAGGTACTTGGACCCTTAGGGTTGATCCCTTCAGGACTCGTATACGGGCTTTGTAGTTGGAAGAGTTTTCTTGGATCTTTAGGGACTGTATGGACATGTTTTTGCTACAGTTTGGAACCCCTATAGTAGGCTTAAGGGTTTGGGTTTTGGGGCTCTTGTGTCTACTAATGTGGGTCGATCTGTGTGCTTGAATTAGGCTTGAAACCATGACAAACCCATGCTGGAACTTCGAATTAAGACACTGAAGATACGATCACGACTGTCGCTGATTGTGCTGCAAACATGGTAGGCCATTGATGCAGGGGGCGACTACTATTGAAACAGCAGCCGCGGTGTGGTAGATGTTGCGGTAGTAGCAATAGGACGAGTAGGAACAACAGACATGGGTGTTTCCGAAAATAGGGGACCCTAATATAATATAGTACCCTAAATAGTAGGATCCTTATTATAAGGACCCCCAAATAAGGTACCCTAATATTCGGAAACTCCCACATATAACCCTAAACCCTAAACCCTAAACCCAAAACCCTAGCCGAGGAACTATGCTCCGAGCGTGTTGCGGCAAATAAGGTGCCCTAATATTCGGAAACCCCGACATGATGGTAGCAGCAGATGTAGGGAAATCGAACATGATCGACTCTGCCTGTTCAGCAGTCGGGTATGAAGTGTTGATGTGAACAGCTGTATAGGGTTTAGGGTTTAGGGTGTAGGGTTTAGGTATTACAGCTGTTCACACCCTAAACCCTAAACCCTAAACCTAAGTATAGCAAGAATCACGGTCGAAGCGCTAAGTAGCACTCGTGACTTGCATCGGGTTTAAACCCTAAACCCTAAACCCTAAACCCTAAACCCTAAACTCTGTTCCCAGGTCCCTTCCATCGACAGGACATCCTTACCTTATTGCGACTCTTCCGACTAGCTTGGCTTACTATAATAAGGTGACCCTGAAGAAAAGGCCCTAAACCCTAAACCCAAAGACTAGACCCTGAAGAAAAAAGCATACATGTAGACATGGGGTCGCAGCATCAAGCCAATACAGGCCGAGCGCCTCGTTGTTGAGGAGAGACATAGGTCCGGTCATGTATGCTGCCCTGCAATTATAGGATCCTTAAGGGAGGGTGGCTCAAGCGGGGAGGGTCCCAGGGAGCCTTAGGGAACCTAAGGGAGTACTAGGGAGAATTGGGGATTACTGGGTTATATACCCCCTTAGAACCCCCTCCCTTAAGGATTCCATAGTGCAAGCCAGGATGAACTGGGTTCTCTCTAGCAAGGAAGTCAATTCGAGTTGGGAGGTTATGATTTGTTAGTAAAACTTGGAGTAACCTTTGCGTGCTATGGCAGCTTAAGTTAAACTCCTTAAAAACCACATTGAAAATCTCGTGCAGCCCCCTAAAAACCATCTGAAAACCTCGGTAACAAAAACGCTCCTTAACATGCATCCGGTAACAGCCAAATACATAATGGGAATTGCCTTGCGAGGAAGTCCTCGAACCATTTGGAAACAAAGCGGTTAGTCTTTTCCACAAGTTGCTGAAGCAGGTGTGTAGAGGTTTTCGTGGGGTTTAAAGGCGTTCGTGAAGTTCTATAGGGTTCATTCCATACGGGGTCCTTCCTAGTGTGACTAGGGTTTGTGAAAGACTTTGTAAAGCCCTTCTATAAGGCTTGTTGATAAAGTCTATACAAGGGCTCTGTAAGTTTTGAGACGGGGGAGGTAATGGGTAGAACGGGTGTCTCGGGGTATAGGCAGTTTACTTATGCAGGGACGATAAGATAACCTGACATGAGCGCATGGGACCCTACACGACGCCCTAACCTGCAGCAGGCTGCAACATCCAGTGACTGAATAATGCGGAAGAACGAATATTTAATTATAGGGGCCTTAATAATTAGCATAGGGTTTTGGGCTCCTTGACAGTATTAGTATAAGAGTATATTTACCAAAGTCATCCCTAGGGGGTTCCCTAGTGTAATTGTATTCGAATATACCAAAACTCCGCGTCCACCGGTTGAGGCTTAAAGCATGGCCATCATTGTACGTGCTTTGCTATGGGTGCCCAAACCCTATATGCTGTACAAACACCGTTTGGAACTCCCTTTCAACTTTATCGTATACTCCTCCTGATGGGGTTGTCCTGCAGTTTGTGCATCAGCCGCCATATGATGAGCTACGCAGTGGCTCCCTGACCGTGCCTGCTGCTGAGGGCAGCAATGCCTGAAAGAGTTCACTGCTAAAGGACTGCTTCTTGCGGGGATTACCGTCGGGTTGCCATAAGGGACCTGTGTGTGCCTTCCCCTAAACCCTAAACCCTAAAACCCTAAACCCTAAACCCTAAACCCGACTTCAAAGGGTCGAAATGGGTTTCAGTTCAGGACGGCTGTGGTGCTGTAGCTTCGAGAGCCGACGATGTCTCAAAAGGAATGTACCGTAAAGCATGACAGCAAGCCGTGTCCTTCTTGAACTAAGCCATAGGCCATAACATATGGGTGGTTGTCAAAATTATGGTCCCCTTTTTATAATACGGCACCTATTATTTTGACAACTACCCATATCATTTAAGATTGGAAGTAAAGTTTTCTCCAGGGTTCCAAAGTTCCAAACCGAAAAGAAACAAGTGGTCTCTCGAGTTGCGTCTTCAGCGCAAACCAGCTTTCCAAGGACGAAGTGTAAGACGCCGCCAAGCCCGAATCTAAACCTCTGAATCTGAAAACACGACAACATACCGTCAGACCCTCCAAAACCCTCACAGAACCTATCGCCTTGCGCAACCCTTCCAAGCCCAAATAGAACGTTGTAAACTGCTTAAACAGCTGCCCACACCCTTACAAACGAATAAAGACTGTAAAGAACGCCAAAATCCCTTCAGAGCACCGTGTAAATCTTTGTGGAACATTCAAGAGCTTTTCAACACGGCAAAACCCTTATAGAAACTCAGAACACTGCTACACCTCTCAGCGCATTCTAGAACCTCACAACCGCACCGTAAGATCCCGAATAGCTTGAAACCCTGAAACCCGTAAACCCTAAAGCCTAACCCCCTAAATCCTAAACCCTAGACCCTAAATCCTAAACCCTAAACCCTAAATCTCAAACTCTGAAACCCTGAAACCCGTAAACCCTAAAGCCAGAACCCCTACACCCCTCATCCCGCAAGTCCAGAGAACCCCAAAGCCCCCTGAACCCCTAAAGCCTAAAACCTAAACCCTGAAGCCGCTGTTGAAGGCACCTTTGAGGGGTCCTGGCAGAGTTCCGATGTTAATGATATTCCCTGGTCCTTACTTGGAGGGTCGGGAGGACTTAGTAAGTAGTTACTTTTATAGAGTTATATAAGTAGCATATCCCCAATTAGGATCCCATTTAGGGCACGTATAACTCCACTGGTTACCTACTTACTACGTCCTCCGGCCCTCCTTAATAATTAGAATACGGTTTGGTGGTATATCATACTATAAGTATAATAAGGAACCCCCAACCCTAATTCAATTTTAAAGGCCGTTACATTATTTTCCCTAAACCCCTAAACCTTAAATCCAAACCCCTACACCCCTAAACCCTGAACCCCTAAGCCCTAAACCCTGAACCCTCAACCCCTAAAACCTAAACCCTAAACCCCAAACCCCTAAACTCCCAAACCTTTAAAGAACTAAACCCTAAACCGTAAACCCTGAAGCCCTAA
>CAJNDV010020036.1:46986-66107 GCA_905221635.1 Symbiodinium sp. CCMP2456 | reverse complement strand
ACTCCAAAGCTGCCGTGGAGCCCTGCCGTAGTGCCAGCTTTTCGGAGGGACAGTCGGACAGTGAGGCTCAGGAAGAGCTGTTTGCTTTCGTCTCCTCTGGTACAGTTTTGCTTCGGCAGCGCTTCGGTGCGTCGAGTTGTTGGCGACGTCTGGCCNNNGCTCTACCAGAGCTGCGACCCCGCGGCCTCTTCGTTTTCGCAGCGCAGGGGTTGTATACATTTGTACATCTTTCCGCCAGCTTTTCTTGCACACTTTCGAGCTGTGCGCCATCTCTGCAAGTGCCAAGCGCATGATTTTGCACTGCAAGCAGGACCTTTCTAGACCTACGTCATGCTTGACTTAGATTAACCGGTGGTTTGTTTAAGGAGGGGTTTCTGTCCCAACCAGGGTGGTCTCCAAGACTTTTACGCTGATCTCAGGATCTTTATAAGCCCAGTCGGTGTTTTAGCTGCAGCGGAGTTCTTCGGAACGGTTCCAACGGTTTGGAACGGTTCCTATCTGTTTGGCGGTGTTGCTGAGAACGGTTCCGGAGATTTCGCAAATAGTTCCTGACAGTTTGAAAGTGGTTCCACAGCCCCTCATTGCACTCACAGGCAAACAGACTACCAGTAGCTTCAATGCTTGACAATGTTGACATCAGGTAGAGCTTGTGTTCGCTGCAAATCTCAGCCTGGAGTTCTTTCGCACAGCCAGTTGCCAGCAAGGCGGTATTCGCGACACCAGATCAACCTTAAACCCTAAACCCAAGACCCTAACCCTGTAAAACCCTAGACCCTAAACCCTATAAGCCCCAAGCCCCAAACCTCCTGAAGAGCGTCCCCTGAGAGCTGCATAGGTCGCTCTGAGCCTTGAGCGGCTCCGTCCTCGCCCCAGGCCTCGACCTGCGCCAGAAGCGGGCTTCATCGCTTTTGAGACAGGCGAGAGCTTAGGCTTTAGGGCTTAGGGGCGTCGAGAACTTTCTTAGGAATCGACCCTCAGCCCTGGACCCTAAACCCAAAACCCTAAACCCTAGACCCTAAAACTCTTCAAATCCGAAGCCCCAGCTCCAGCAAGCATGCTGGAAGCTCGTCCGGCGGCACCATGCGCCGAGCTTGCGGAATTCGCCCGGTTTAGGGTTTTAGGAGTTTTAGGGGCTCCATCCTGACGGAGGATGGTCAGTTCCTCGGCAGATCTACTCGGGACACCTCAGGCCACAAGGCTTCCAGTCGATGCCAGAGATCTTCATTGATTTCATCCTTCCCTTGGGCCCAGGCCGGCCACATAAGGCTTTCAGTTTCGCCCTCTTCTCTGGCGTTTCGCATGGTTCCCTGTCTTTTTCGAGGGCTCTCCGCCCCCGGGCACCGGCTGCTTTGGGGCTAGGAGACATCTAAGGGCCGAAATTTGAAGCCCCTTGGATTTGCCTTTGAAGGAATCCTTCGAGGAACCCCTAAAGGCCGTTCGAAGGCCCCAAGCGCCACTTCAACGCTAGGGCGGTGGAGAGCGAATTCCCGTGCGACGCGAACGTCCCAAACCGTCCCTCCTGCGGTTTAGGGGTTTAGGGTTTAGGGTTCAGGGGTGAGTCTGCTTTGAGAAGCCAGGACACCTCTTTGCTTCAGGTGGGCCGCAGCTCTGAAGTAGTGGAGCGAACACCCGAAACTCAGAGCCTGACTTCTTATGCCAGCCTATAGTCCTACGACATCACAAGCCCACGGCACCGAAGTGCAAGGGCAGGGGAAGGTCCCAGAAGCCGAGCCCCCATAGCTAGGCCAACAACTCCATGACACCGCTTTACCGCGCTGCTGCCACTTGGGGCAATGCGACGGCTGTCCAGGTTCTTCTGGATGCAGGCGCAGATGCTACTGTTCACGACCCCGGAATCATTCTCTTCCCAGATCAGGAAGAGCTGTTTTTTGGGAGGCAAGCAGCAGAGAGGGTAGGTGGGGGCGTCTGTGAATTAAGGGTACTCAGAACTTGTTGTGGGGACCGCTTGAAGGTGCTAGGGTTGTCGAAGAAGACTAGCTCCAGATCTCCAGCATCATCGCTGCCAAGTGCTGTAGGGATGTCAGGTACCCATAGCGAGATGTTTGTTCTTTTGGGTCAGATCCAAGCCCTGGGATTCACACAGTGCCGTGAGGAGATGTTGCTGGGCCGTGACAGTTGTTGGGCCCACGATCTGGACGGTATTGAGGCTTTTGATGTGCAGGTGGTCAGCAGAAATAGGACAAATTAGGACAGGTCATCCTCATGTGTATGCACGTTTGCGCACGTGAGTGTTTTGGATCGGCCATGGTTTCGCACATGAGCCAGATCCGTGACGGCACAGTGCGAGAATGCCCGTAATAGCTCCCAAAGCTGTTGAGACGGTCTGTGTGGCAAGCAGACGCAGGACACGGAGACCCAAGCACTGAGAAATAACACTCTCGGCCTCCTTTCCTGGAGCCTCCATGATGTGAATGTGGGGTCAGAGCGGCAAGTGGCCTCGGATCAGCAGACATAGACTGCGAAGCGGGTTGGAGAGTTAAACTTCCGCTTCACCCTTTGCCTTGAGAAGGGCACTCGATACATATCTGCAGTGACCGCGAGCTCGAGTTGTGAGCGCGTGAGGGCGTAGCTTCGTTGCACATAGGATTCCCTAATCCCTAATCCCTAAAACCCTAAACCAAACCCCACTCATTCTGGGTTTCGGGCTTCAGATCAGGGTTGCACCTGACATTGAGCTGGGGAGTTATGAGCTTCTTTCTTTCTATGCGTTTGGAGCTTGCCTACGGAGTTGGCGTCTCCAAGTGCCGGGCTTGTAGTTTCAACCCCATAGCAACTTGCCTTGGGCGAAAGAGCACTCCCCCAAAGCCTCAAAAGCCCTTGGGCCATCTCCCCGTGCCTTTGTGTTGAAGGAGAGATGAACTGCCCTCTGTGCGGTCAGCTCCAAGCCACAAACGCCAGCAGCGCCTCGCGCAAGGGCATCAGCAAGGTCAGTGGCTGGGTGGCCGGTATGAATGGGCGACCTCAGCAAGGGCCACGGGACGTACGCAGCCGGACGTTGGCAAAGCAAGTACGAGACCTCCAGCTTCGAAGAGGCTCAGCGGAAGGCCGCAAGGGACCTCATCTTTGGAGGTCCTTCTGGATCGAGTCTCAAGCCGGACCTCGAGGAGACGCCTTTCCGAATCTGAACTCTGCTTGCCTCGCCATCAATGAGGCGAATCTGACCTGCAGCTTGATTCTGGTGTCCAAGCAAGGCATGGCACCTGCAAATGCACAGCAATCGATGCTTTTGCACTTGCGACGAGCTCAACCAGGAAGATGCAACGGGCTGTTACAGAGTGCTGTGACAAGGGGGATTTCAGACCCATTGTAAGACGCTTATCGCTCAGCTACGCAACGGATGCCGGAAAGAGACGGGTAGACAGCCATGCCATAGCAACTCGGAAGCCGTCAAGATGCAGCTGTTGAAGTTTAAGATGAG
Organism: Symbiodinium sp. CCMP2456; assembly: GCA_905221635.1. Classification (NCBI taxonomy): domain Eukaryota; class Dinophyceae; order Suessiales; family Symbiodiniaceae; genus Symbiodinium; species Symbiodinium sp. CCMP2456. The sequence continues at coordinate 62,668 of CAJNDV010020036.1, read as the reverse complement.
CTGTTAGCCCGTGCAGGGCACAAGCAGCGGCAACGTGGCGAAGAGGCTGCGAGATTTTGCAACATCAACGAAAGCTCGCAATGTGAGGAGGAGATCATTTGTAGCTCGGCCCAGCTTGTACTCGAGCTAGACTGAGCTGCGAGTGCATTCACGTAAAGCGACTGGGCTGGCTGAACCCGTCGCTGCATCTCGCTTTGGCCCACAGTCGTGTGCACTGCATAGAGTAGCCGGGAAACGGTGTCACTTCCAAGACATGTCAAGCAGAACCAAAGCACATTGTGCTTCTCGCTTGGAATGTCCACCGAAGGCTGGCATCAAGCCGTGTTGCAAGCCCCTAAACCCAAAATCTCAAAGGATGGAAAAGCTCAGGCGCAGAGGACGTGGCCCGTAATTTGCTGGGGCGCTGCGAGGCATTTTCCATCACAAAATGTGACTTCCCTTCCGGGCGCTCAACTTCGGCAGCAAGCCGCTCACGTCTTCGAGCTTTAGGGCCTTTCAAAGTTCCCTTCGGTAGCCGGGGCTCTACATGAAGCATAGGCATAGGTGTACCTACCCTCCCGGCCCGAGCGTGGAAAGGATCTCAGAGCACCTCCGGCTCCGCAGAGCGCGGCGAAGGGGAGTCGGGAGCTTTGCTCCGCACCTCCGTGAGATCCTGCGACGCGGGAAGACGAAGGAAGGAGGACTGATTCTTTGACGCAGTAACCAGTGCCAAAATTTTTCAAAATGTAATAATACAACCCAGTGATCAACATAGCTTTTCCAAGAGTGTCCCCTAAGCCCTGAAGTTCTGAAGCAAAGAGGGGGCCCTTGTAGGGTACTTTAGGGTTCTATCATAGGGCCCCCTTGAAGAGTCAGCGCAGGGGCCGTCTTTACTGGGCTAGTGGGAAGTTGCGAAGCTGCAGAGCAAGGAAGGGGAGCCCGGGCAGCTTTTGACGTGACCTCCCATAGAAGCCCGGTGGGGGTTTAGGGTTGAGGGCTTAGAGTTCCGGGCAGCTTTTTAACGGGTTGCCATAGTATGAGTTTCTCAGGAGGATAGGGACCGGGCGAAGCAGAGCAGCAAGTTTCAAGCGCCGCAGCGTCATCAGGAGTTTTCTTCCGAGCTTCGCCCCAGCAAGGAGGAGGTTTCGAGGGTTTTTTCCCATGGGTGTCGGGCTCCCAGGGCCCAGAGCAGAACACATGCCTCACGCACATGCAGGGATGTCGGCTGCTCCGCAAGGTTTAGGTTTTAGGTTTTAGGGTTTTCGGGTTTTCGGGTTTTAGGGTTTAGGGTTTTAGGGGAAGGGCGCCTATCAGACAAAGTGCGGGAACGCAGGAGGTGCGGGAGACGGGGTTCAAGACCGAGCCTACTGCTTCCACCCCGAACAAGGGCCCGGCTGCACCGTCCGGTGATCCGTCGCACTTGAGTCCAAAAATTACCTTCTTGGTTGTGACATTGTGGGTGTTTCAGTGTAGGCAGCAGAGCTGCTTGAGGCCAGCATGAACAGAGGTTCGGTGGTTTAGACTTTGGGCGCTGTGCGGCGAGAGCTCGGAATGCATCCTGAAACCTGAGCGTTTCTGCACAGGGCGGCCATTGAAATTCTGAGACGCACGAGGAGCTTGCAATCGGCGGCCCTAAACCCTAAACTCTAAACCTGAAACCCTAAACCCTAAAACCTAAATCCTAAACCCTAAACCTTAATCCCTAAACCTTAAACCTTAAACCCCAAACCCTGAACAGGAGGCTTTCGCCTCAAGGCGACGTCGGGCCGAATCAACTTCTGGGCTTCGTCCATGTTGACGTTGCCCGGGAAGACCATTGCAAAGCCTGTGATCAGAGGGCAGGGTTTAGGGTTGGGCTTAGGGGTTTAGGGTTTAGCGTTTAGGGTGCTCCTTGCAGTATAAGGGAACTTTGAAGCGGTCCGATTTTTCGCCGAGACCCTTGAGACGTGCCACGACACAGGTCTTCAAGTCGACCCATCACCGTGTGCACCGCGGCAGTGATGTTTGGACTGGTCGCTTGTGTTATGTTTGCTGGTCCGAGTTTGTCAGCGTCAAGAGGACTCCGCAAGCTGGAGGTAGAGTTTCGGTGCGCAGGCAGGGCAACGTAGGACTTCTAAGCCCTGTCGTTGCGGCCAGAATTCCACGGTTGCAGCCTGTTGATGCGGAGTCGGCCTTGTCTTCGTCTTGGCTCCTGGGGTCTTAGGGTCTTTGAGCCCGAGCAGCAGGGTCCCACCGCCGGATCTGCTTCTCATTCGTCTTAAAAGCTGCAATGCCCATGCCTCGAGACCGCTGGCACAACTTCGCTAAAAGCTGCGCCCCAGACGAGTGCTAAACCCTGAGCCTGTAAGCTAAGCCCTCAGTGCCCATCGCGTTTCGGGGGGGCGTTCCCGAAGCTGAAGACAGTCGATCTTCCGAGCGACGGAGCGTGGATGGCCCTCGAACAATTTCGCAACCGCACATCCCTCGGCGGGTCCGCAGACGAGCCTTCGTATCCTTACAGCCCTTACAGACGTAGACTGCGAAGCGGGTTGGAGAGTTAAACTTCCGCTTCACCCTTTGCCTTGAGAAGGGCACTCGATACATATCTGCAGTGACCGCGAGCTCGAGTTGTGAGAGCTTCGGAGGTGTAGGATTCCTTAAACCCTAAGCCCTAAAACCGCAAACCCTAAACCCTAAACCAAACCCCACTCTTTTTGGGTTTCGGGCTTCAGATCAGGGTTGCACCTGACATTGATTTGGGGCGGTATGAGCTTCTTTCTATGGTTAGAAGCTGGAGCTGAGGGGTTTTGTTAGGGATTTAAGCTACTGTGCTTGTGGGCTCTCGATTCAGAAAGCTGGGGCCCAAGGGCCGCTGCCCACAACCTGCATTCGAAGGGTGCTGTGCAGATGAAACAAGCGACCTGTCGTCAGTCTTATCGAAATGTGAGAGCACTTCTCATGATGCACTCAGACACTGCGATGTACATCTTCACAAGGGTGGGCGAACCATGGCTCAGACAGCGCGCGTGATGCCGGTGGCATCCCCTGCTTTGCATAAGCTCGCTTTTCCCTTCCGTCGAGGCCATCTCCGCACCGAAGCTTACCCTAAGACCAAGGGTACTTCAGGAAGGTTGCGTTGATTCATATCGCAGCTCCCCGACTCGACCGAGCTGCAGCTCGAAGTGTATGGGATGTGCCGCGAATTCAGTTGGAGGCCCGCTGGTGTCGACGTGAGGGACGCATGGAAATGCCACTCCTCTGCAGCCATGCGCTCATGAGCGGAGTAAGAAAGAGCACCTGCACCTGCTTGGAGGTTCATGGTTAGTTATAAGTGGGGTTATAAGTTCCCTAATATGGGTTATAACTGTAGTTACCCTACTTACGACCCCACTTGTTACTACCCATGAACCTCCAAGTACCTGCTGTCCAGCTTTGCCGATGAGGGTGGGTTTCGGGGTTTGGAGATGATGGGACCCTCAAGCGCAATATAGGGGCCATTAATGAGTAGTAGGGTTTTGGGGCCCATTATACTATAAACATAGTAAGGAACCCCCAAAATAATATAGGTAATTATTTAGGCCCCTACATTATGGGCATCGTGGGGGCAACAAGCTTCAGCTCAAGAGGAGACCAGAGTTTTTGAGGGTTTAGACGTTTGCAAGATCATGACCTTGTTTAGTCCTTCCACAGTCGCCAGCGTATATTGAAGCACCTCGCTCCCTTGCTTGTGCAATGGCTGGTCAACATGCTGCATGTTGGCTTGCTTTCCGGCGAGCAGGCTGGCTTGGGTTTCGCTTGCGATCAACATCGCAGTTGTCAAACTAGTAGTAGCACGATTGGGTGTGAAAGGTAAGTATGTGTGTAGCGTGTCCCCATACACGTTACAGCAGTGTGTCTTGATGCAGTAGTACTTAGTTGTTGTTTGTATTGCACTTCAGTTTTTACGGCCACTGTAGTTGCGTATGTAGATGTAGACAGTTCAAGCTCCCAAGAGAACTTTCCAAGGTGGAGATTCCCAAGGCAGAGCACGACGACGTGAAGAGCGTAAAGCAACTTACTGAGCATTTGCGGGGTGAAGTTGTCTTGGGTCTACTAAGCATGTTTGCTTGTGCAACAGTTCGGTGGTGTTTCCTCAAACGCCACAATGCTTAACTTGGTTCACTTCCTTGGAGTCGGCTTGAATACAGAAGTAAGGAGAAGCTTACAGGCGCTCCTGAACATACCGAGATTCAGGCAAAGACTTGTTCACGGAGAGATGGTTTTGGAAGATGGTGCTGCAGTGGCCTCACTGGTTGATGTTAAACTGGTAGTGCAGGACTTCACCACTGACTCCCAGGCCCCGGCCAGACTTATTACGCACAGCATACAAGGCCGAGCATCAGAAGTGGAGTCGTTGTTGGAAGGGCCACTGGATCCAAACTTATTCGATGCCAGAGGCTTTACGGCTCTTATGCACGCCTCTGCGCGAGGGCACCTGGAGGTTGTGCGTCTCCTGCTGGAGGCCATGGCCGAGCCGAACGTGGCTTCAAGCAACAGCAATGGTGCGACGGCTCTTTTCGACACTGCCAATCGAGGCCAAGACCAGGCTGCACGCTTGCTGCTGGAGGCTCGGGCGGACGTGAACGCGAAGTCTAACAACGGAACCACTGCTTTGATGAATGCCATTTTCCATGGCAACGCAGAACCTGCACATTTGCGCTTGCTGCTGGAGGCTCGGGCGGACGTGAACGTCAAGTCCAACAGCGGAGTCACGCCCCTTATGAATGCCACTGCGCGTGGCAACGCAGAATCTGTACGTTTGCTCCTGGACGCCCGGGCCAGCGTGAACGAGGTTGCAAACAATGGAGCTACTGCTTTGATAAACACGTTCGTAAGCCAAAACATGAGGCCAACACAGGTGCTGCTGGATGCGCAGGTTGACACGCGGTATGCTGTTGCACGCTTGCTGCTGGAGGCTCGGGCGGACGGGAACGCGAAGTCTAGCAACGGAACCACTGCTTTGATGAATGCCATTTTCCATGGCAACGCAGAACCTGCACATTTGCGCTTGCTGCTGGAGGCTCGGGCGGACGTGAACGTGAAATCCAACAGCGGAGTCACTGCCCTTATGAATGCCACTTCGCGTGGCAACGCAGAATCTGTACGTTTGCTCCTGGACGCCCGGGCCAACATGAACGAGGTTGCAAACAATGGAGCTACTGCTTTGATAAACACGTTCGTAAGCCGTGACATGAGGTCAACACAGGTGCTGCTGGATGCGCAGGTTGACACGCGGTATGCTGTTGCACGCTGTGCCTTTATTTTCGTGGCAAAGCTGTTGTTGCTCTTCTCCGATGCAGTCTTCATCTACTTCATGTTTGCTCCTGGGAGTTCCTTGCAGCATGTGGTGTCGGCTGTCTTGGCTGGCCTGATTACCGCTGTTCTTTTTTTCCTGCTCTGCCTTTGTCGGCGCTCGTGGGTTCCCTGGGTGGTATACGCAACAGCTACGGGGGCTGTCGGCCGCATCTGCCGGAGGATTCGGGGACAGCCTGCGAACTGAGATGCTCTTATATGGGGGTTTCCGAAAATAGGGGACCCTAATATAGTACCCTAAATAGTAGGATCCTTATTATAAGGACCCCCAATAAGGTACCCCTAATTTTCGGAAACTCCCATATGCGAACTGAGACAGCCACTCCTGGATGCTGCGGGCAGATCACCGGGTGCCTTGTATTCCTCAGTAAGCCTAGCTCCAGGTAAGACTATCAGGCTACAAGACTATAAAAGACTACAGTAATCCTACAGCAATACTTCAATAGTATTACAATTAGTAAAATAATACTGAAATAATATGATAACAATACTTCAACAGTTCTACAACAGTACAATAACAATAAAGTCGCAGCGCTTGAACTGAGGGGGAGCCTGGAGTGGGCAAGGACGGCAGTTAAACCCTAAACCCCCCCCAAAAAAACCCGAAGGTTCTTTATGGCGCTTGATGAGAGGGGGCTTTTCAAGCACTGGGCCGTGAGGGCTTGGGCTTCCCAGCCGTTGAATCTGTCTGAGGGTCGTTGTGTGCATGGAACGACGAAGGTGGAAGCAACTCAAGCTGACAGGCCGATGCATGGGCTCAGCACGGGCTTCATTCAACGGTTTTTGCAGTGCAGCTTGTTCATGTAGAGGATCAAAGAGAACAAAACTGTTCGGGGTGGTGTCGCTTGCCTCAAGCTGCACAAGTGCTGATGTGTACACAGGTCATGCGGGCTGCTGACATGGAGTACAAAGCAGGAAGTTTGAACGAAACATATCATTTCCCCTCAGCATCAATCATGGCTTTCCACAGGTATATTGCTTGTTGGTGTTAAACGCTGGCATGGTAGACGCAGTGTAGATCGCCTCTCATGGGGGGTGTTTGGCGATGCGAATTATGGCCGCTTGGCTCACATTCAGTGTCTTGCGGATCGATTTGGAACCCCTAAACCCCTAAACCCTAAACCCCTAAACCCTAAACCCCTAAACCCTAAGCCCTAAACCCTGTAGGAAGTCTATGGTTTACGATGCTTCGGGTTTGACAGGGTTTAGGATGCGAGGCAGCTTAAGAGCGTGTGAGAGGGCTTGCTACGTTTGGACACCCCATTCCCAAAACAGCCAGACGCCGCCAAGCCGGGAAGATAATAGACTCTAAATGCTAAATCCGCAAGCAGGAAACCCTAAACCCTAAACCCTAAACCCTAAACCCTAAACCGTTACATCGCGGCGCCTAGTCTCCAATTCCCACCCCTCAACTCTGCATCTCAGGCCCCCGCACCTTAACATTCCCTAACCCTAAGCCCAGATCCTCGACCTTGAGCCCGGAACGCCAAGTCACAAAATGAGAGTTTCCGAACAAGGGGTACCTTATTTTGGGCTCCTTGTAATAAGGATCCTACTATTTAGGGTACTGTATTAGGGTCCCCTATTTTCAGAAACCCCCAAATGAGTACTTCTCTAACTATGGGTCCCCTTTTAGGTCCCCAATGTACTACGGCACCCCTATAAAAAGGACCCTAAAAGGGACCCTAATTTTGAAAACTACCCAAATCCCACAGTCTGTTGGGGTGCGGGGCTGTAAGGTTCGATGCGTTCGTCCCGGGCCTTTCTCGGTAATCTGCAAGTGTAGCTCTCAATCCAGAGCCTGCTTTTGGGGTATCTGGCTTAGGGTTTAGGGTTTAGGGTTTAGGGTTTAATTCAGGGATTATAGGCTTCGGGGTTTGGGGGTGTTTTGGGTGGAGGCGACAAAAGCAAGGGCTTTCAGAGGGAGCATGAACAGAAGTAGGAGTTTATTGCAAGTGGACTCCAGGTGTTGAGTCCTTCGAAGCAAGATTGTGTTATGTAGGCTGCTCTGTCAATGGAGTTCCCAAGTCCTTCGCTTCAACTGCCGTTGTAAGTACGGTTACGGGACCATTGCCCTGCTTTGGGAAGTGAAGTCTGATGACCCTCCTTAAACTTAAGACTTCATCGCTTGAGCCTTCACACAGTACGGTGCAAACACGCTAAACCCTATAAACCCTAAACCGACATGCTCAATGCCCGGACCCTGCCCCAAGGCGTCTCCCCGTGCCCTTCAACTTCAGAACTCTCAGAAGCTTCATGGGCAGTTGTCTAAATTCGGGACTGTTTTTGGGGTTCTTTTATAAGGGTGCCTATTCTGGGGGACCTAAAAAGGGACCCTAATTCAGGGAACTGTCCACATCCTTCGGACCGCGTACGGCCGCCTTTGAGGTCGGCAAGACCCCTGAGCCCAGCCAAAATCCCAACTCTTTCAAGTCTTAGGGTTTAGGGTTTAGGGTCCCTGCGCCTAGACCCTACAAACACCAACTCTCTAAGAAATAGCCCACTGCCAAAATTTGCAAAACATCCGGCCAACCAAAATTCGCAGGAGCTGAAGGAGCTGTGCTTCCTCTTTGCCTTGGTTCTACTGTAGCTCGGCCGTCATGGAAAAGGGGGCGGGTTGTGGTACGGTGTTCCGCTGTGGCCTAATATGGTGAAGCCACTCGCCGACGACGGAAAATACTTGATTAAGAAAGGATTAATCAGGGCTTTTCATTCCGTGCGCGGCTATCTCCCGACCCCAAACCCTAAAGCTCAAACCCGACAACCTAGATTGCCTAAGTCCTAAACCCTCAATAGAACTCTTACGGAACCCCAGCATAATCCCTTCTACTTGGACGTTCATGGGTAGTTACAAGTAGGGTTACAAACCCCCTACGTAATATGGGTTATAGCTATAGTTACCCTAATTATAACCCCACTTATAACTACCCATGAACCTCCAAGTAGATCCTGCACAGGTCCATTATAGAACCCTGAACCCTAGGCCCAGGTGGATGGCGCAGTTGGGACTTCGCAAGCTGGGGGGCATCAGGAACTTAGGAAAAGAGTCTAGTAGGATTAATATTAATATCAGTATATGATATAGCATTAGCAATATTAATATTAGTTTTATAGTAGTAGTTCTACTAGTATTAATAATAATGCTCACAATAATAATCTTGTATTTCGGCCCATGTTCCGTGGTCCAGAGAGTCAATTGCTCAGTGGCTTGGTTATTGAGCGTTTCAACCTGGCAAGTGCTGCGAAGGATGTATGAGGATTCGAAAGGGGTTTTGTGCCCATTCTGTTCAGGTTTAGAGTTTAGGGTCTGGGTTCAGTTTGCTCGGAGCCCGATCGTAGAAGCCTTCGCCTCAGGCGTGCGACTGGCTACGAGCTGCGAGCGAGCTGGATTCCAGTCAATGCCACAGGCTCCTTGAACCAGCGTCGGGCGGATGCCCCAAGACCCTGGAACCGTCTGTTGATGAAAAGCAATGAACAGCTGAAGTATAGACTCTAGTTCCTTCGAGTTACTTCGTAGAAGAAGGTTTATTAATGCCTCCAATCGGGATTGATCAAGTAGGATATAGGCAAGGTTATACGCTCCGATGCCTTGTTCACGCGTGCCTTGTAACACAGAGAAGCGTTTCGTATTGTAAAATACCACCGCAGAACGACATTATTCATGGATGTGTCTGCGTGTGAAATGCCTGCCTCTTTCTCTAAAACGCGTTAAACTCCAAAAATATCCTGTGCGCAGGTTGGAAGAAAGAAGAGCATTGTCAGACCATGTAGACGCTAACATTGGGAATTCATTTCGGCGTTGTCATCGCAGCGGGGTCTGTCGGGAAGAGCTCCAGACTCGAGGAATGTGACCTTTTTGTTGTTATTACAACAACAAAAGCTCAAGAGAGTCAAAACGGACACAGAAATCCCAGGAATGTTTGGTATCGTAAACACAAGGTCGAGGAGGCCCTGGAGTTCAGAAGACCCTCAACAAGCTTGGAACTTGAGGGTTCAAGTGACTGGAAACTTCTGGGAGCGGATCTTCACCATGGCAGACAAAGGTTACAGCAGTGAGCGCCTATTGGTGTAGCGTATCCGGCAAAGAGAGCGCCGGCACGGGAGGTATCATACTAGGCTTCTAGGCATCGCATGTACACTTTGGCTTAGTTGGAGGCTCAGACAAGAGCTTTTCCAGTAGTGTGTACAGTCCTGTACCGCTTGTATGAGCCATGTGTGAAAGCAGAACGGGTGCAATAACATGCGTGAGAACTGTCGAACGATTGGGGTTCTAGGGTTACAGCGGATGCAAGAATCCCCTCCTCCCACCACCCCCCTCCCCCCTCCGCCGGTCCGTCTGCAACATCTCCGCGCACGCCCCACACTTCCGAAGCCTGAATTCACAACACACCACAAATACCGAGCCGAAAGGCCCCTGAAGCCTAGTCGAAAGTGCACGTGCAGAAGGTATAGAAGGTATAGCCAGTCAGGGTATGCATAGATTGAGTAGGCGCATACAGCCTAAAACTTCAAGTCAAAGCACTTGACTTTAGATTCTGACTCCTAAACCGTTGAACCAAAAACCTGAACCCCTGCGCATCAAGCGTCGACAACAACCGCAAAAATCGAAACCCAGAGCCTGAACCCTTAAACCCTAAACCCTTAAACCCTAAACCCTGAACCCTAAACTAAACCTTTCACCCTAAACCCTTGAGCCCGCGCCCCTGGGCCGCAGGCTCCGTGTTACGAAGCGAATCCCGGTGGGTCTAAGGCCCAAACCACAAACCCCAAACCCCAAACCCCAAATCCCGAAGGCTAACCCCAAATGAAGGTCTTTTTATTCTTCGGGTTGGGCTTAAGGTTTCGGGATTATATTATAAGATAAAAGATCTTATAAATAATTATATAAAAGATTCTCAAAGAATAATAAAAATAGTTTTTTTGGCGCTCGCTGTCCGGGGTTTAGGGTTCAGGTCCGCCTTTTTGGGTTTCAGGGTTCGGGAAATGTGGGAAAAATTGATCCCAGGTTGCTTTGACGATCCATACTACTACGATGTCCGGCACTGAAAGCTCATGGGTCCACGTGGAGTTTCATGGGTAGTTATAAGTGGGGTTATAAGTAGGGTAACTATAGTTCTAACCCGTATTCGGGGACTTCTACCCCCACTTATAACTACCCCTAACCCCAGAACCCTAAGCCCTAAACCCTATAGAACCCTTTAGCGGACTAACGAATAACTTATAACTGCCCATGGAACCTCCGAGTATAGGCAGTGCGATTGATGCTGAGAGCTTATCGACTCGGAAGGGGGGAGGCCTTGGCTTAGAGTTTTTTTGTGACTTTCAGAGTCTCATCTGCTCGGTTCAATATATAGGTTTAGGGTTTAGGGTTTAGGATATATATATATATACATTCATCTGCTCGGTTCATGTTGAAGCTTGAAAGAAGCCTTTAGCCGACATTTTCTCTTCAGGTTCGAAGTCCAAGCTTCGAGTTTGCTTTTTGAAAAAAGTATCAGTTACAGCTTGCCCAAGCAACCTTCGGTTCTGGCGTGAATACCTTTGTCTACCTATGGGTCGTTCTCCAAATGAGGGTTCCTTGTAGGCCCCCAAAACCATAAACAGGTCTTGAAAGTTCCTTAACCGGAGCGATCTAGAGCGTCTACCCCTAAAATGATATGAGCATTTGCCCGGAAATTCTGGCTTGCGAGCTGAGAACCTCTTCGTGTCCTTGGGTGCTGGGACCACTTGCCGCATAGATATCACGGACACCACCGGCCGCGTGGCTGCAGCAAGGGACGGTTTAGGGTTTAGGGTTTGAGGGCCCTTGAACTATAATCAAGATGAGGAACCCAAAGTCACATATAGGGGTCTTGATAGTTAGGGCTTTGGGCCCCAGTATACTATAATTATAATAAGGAACACCCCAAAGTAGTATAGGTAATTAGATGCTTTCTAAACACCGTTTGCTTGTGGAAGGTAGAATTGCAAGCAAGGTATAAGTACCGGAACCTAGGTGTCTGCGCAATTGAGTTTACCTATCACCACCGTACCTATCACTTATCCGGTAGCCCTGAAATTTGTCCTTCAGCACCTCATCTGAACTGGCATCCTTCCGCGACTGCGGATTCCATAGGTGTAAAGAAGAGCTGAAGCAGACGGAGAAAGGAATTCCCTAAAACGCTAAACCCTAAACCCTAAAGATCAAAAACAAGAACACCGAACCAGTAAAGCTATCCTAGAAAACTCCTTCGGTGGACATTTCATCGGAGTCGAGCTCCCAGGCAGCCCCAACTTACCGCCTAAGTTAGCAATCATGGCGTCTTCTTGGGTTTAGGGTTGGGTTTCGTAGAGAGTTTTCATTTTTGCTTTGTCCACACAGTTTTCGTGTCCTTCCGTACGGTTTCGGAGGGGTTTTTACAACATGTTTTCGGTTCTTCTTTCTTGGGCAGAAGCATAGACCCAACTGAACCCCAAACCCTAAACCCTAAACCCTAAACCCTAAACCCTAAACCCTAAACCCTAAACCCTAAACCCTAAACCAACTGAACCCTAGCCTTAAGCCTCAAAAGCTCTCGAGGCACTTCGGGGTTGATGCCGGGTGTACGTTCCTTACTGCCTATACTACTTGGGAGGTTCATGGGTAGTTATAAGTGGGGTTATAAGTAGGGTAACTATAGTTATAAGCCATATTAGGGGACTTATAACCCCACTTGTAACGACTCACCCATGAACCTCCAAGTATTGCTTATTCTACACCTGGACCGACTTGTTAGGGTGTAGGGTTTCGGGAGGGTTTCGGGTTAAGCGCTTTGGGGCTTCGGGTTTAGGGTTTATTTAGGGTTTATTTAGGGTTTATTTAGGGTTTATTTAGGGTTTATTTAGGGTTTATTTAGGGTTTAGGGGTTTAGGGGTTTAGGGCTTCGGGTTTAGGGTTCATTTCGGGAAGAGGGTTTAGAGGTTTAGGGTCCAGGGCTTCGGGCTTGGGGTTTAGGGCCTTAGCCTTAAAGCAAGCGAATGCCCGGCACCGAGGCAACGGCCAAGGGACAACCTCTTCGCATCGGGCCCTAGCATTTTTGTTTAGGGTCTAGGGTTTAGGGTTTAGGTTCAGGGTTTAGGGTTTAGTTTTTTTTTTTTTGAGGGGTCCGTTAAGTTCCTTGTGAGGGTTACTGTAAGGGCCCCTTGAATTCAACGGGGCCTGCTAAAAGGCTTCGGGTGTTGCGATTGTATGTTATTAACTTTTGATATTGCAGTTGTTTTTATTATTAGTCAGTAGTATTGTTATTCTTACTATTGTTGTTATTATTGTGATTATAGTGATTCTTCCTATTGTTGTTGTTACTGTTGGTGTCTAGTGCTTCGGGTTGATGAGCAATTGACAGGCTTCAGGTTCTGGGCCGCAGAAGGTGTCCAGGAGTTGCGGGCGCAGTGTAAAGCCCACAGCTTAACCTCCAGAGCCTTAAATGCAAAGCCTAAACTCTGCACCTCAATTCCCTAAACCCTAGACCCTAAGCCCCAAACCCCAAACCCTAAACCTTAAACCCTGAGCTCTGAAGCCTAGCCTCAAGCCCCGATCTGAGCACCCTAAACTGGCAGGATAAGAGGACCTTTAAGTTTTAGGGTTTAGGGTTTAGGGTTTAGGGTTAAGTTGGCTCTACCATAGAAGCATAAATGCCTACCAGTAGTATTCCTTAGGGCTCCTTTCTGTAAAACTACGATAGTGTACCCCAGAACCCTATTCCAAAACCCTAAACTTTAAACTCCTTACATTAAGTACTACAGCCCTCCTGTCCCCAAGCCTCCAAACCCTGAGTTCGAAACCAAAGCCTCGAAACCCCGAACTTTTGTAATTGCTATTCTTATGATTGGTATATTCTGTTTTTGACATTATTGTAGATTTTGTTGTTATTGGTATTGCTAGGACTCTTAGAACCATGAAGCCCGAAGGCGTCTATTCAGTCTTATCATCCTCAACCCGTAGGCCCGAGATCCCAGTGAGGAGGGCGCTGTGGATGCTTGCTTGCTCCACACTAAACCAGAGAGTCGAATCTGAAAGAGACCAGACCTCGACCTAAGCATGTTTTTGGTGTGTTCGGCCTTCTATCTGGCTAATTGCTTCTGACTTTAGGTTCTCGAATTTCTTCTGCTGCCATTCAACCCGCTACGTCCCCAAAACCGGTAGTTGAAGCTGCAAGCCGGGCCCTCTTGGCCCTTACACCCAATACGATGTAGCTCCATTGCCATTGAAAGAAGCAGGGGGGGATGTGCATGCCTGGTTCCGGCTTTCCGCTTCCATTTTGCTGCCTCTTGTGGGTTGTTTCAATAGTAAAGCATGCAATGTTGAGCATTGCTGTTCTGCACTTTCCGCGTCTCGGGAAGATACGCAGATTGGCTCCTACTGCCTACCCTCTCAATTGGTTCTGGGGGGGAAAGCCCCCTAGCGTGTTGCATTTACAGTGGTCGTGCATGACTGGTCGAGGAAAGAGAGCGAGATAGAGACAGAGAGAGAGAGAGAGAGAGAGACAGAGAGAAAGCTTCACTTGAAGCGTCCCTCATGCCCTGGCGAAGAAGACAGAGCTTCGTCAGTGTCGGACATCTGCAGCATCAGCTTATGTGCCGGGAGTGTCTCCTCGTCGGAAGGGGCCTAAGGTGGCTCACGCCAAATACAGCCGAGGGCTTGGATCCAGAACATAAGTCGACGGTTCCTGAGAGTTGTGCACCCTTTCCGAAAATAGGGGACCCTAATATAATACCCTAAGTAGTAGGATTCTTATTATAAGGACCCCAAAATAAGGTACCCCTAGATTTTCGGAAAGTCCCAATTCGACATTGAGATGCCCACCCCCACCCTCCCCAAGAAGAGCTCGCGGTCCGGAGCTTCTTGGAGGCTTCGGGCTGCAAACCCCAAGCCCTGCGCCCCAACGCCGTCATGATCACGACCCTCAGCCCCAAAACGCTAAACCCCTAAACCCCTGAACCTTAAGACCTAAGAATCAACAACTGTGGCGAGGTCCCGGGGCTTCGACACCCTGGAAGATTGCCCCCCCGACCGAAGACGTGGGTTTTTATTTCTAACGACAGATTCAGACTTCTCTCTTTGCCGTGCGGCTTTTTTCGGATCTGAGGGGCTTCTCTTGTGGTTTAGGGTTTAGGGTTGAGGGCTTTTTTGAGGGGCTTTGTAGGCTCATGGGTTTCTTGGAGGGTTTCGTGGGGGTGTTCGGGTTCTGCGTCGTTCCAGATTTGTGTCCTGGGCTTCTGTTTTGAGGCAATCGTCGGTGTTTCCGGTTTGGGTGGTCTTTTGGGGTTTGGGGTTGTAAGTGTTCTTTTCGTGTTTTGTTTGTTGCATGTTGTCGGGACCAAGAATTGCAAAGTTTGTGGGATTCACGGTTTTTGAGGTTTCCAGGGTTTGTGATAGGTAAGATCGTAGGATGGGTGTTTTTTTTGTGGTTTTGACGTTTACAGGGGCTTGTGTTAGTCTATGTTTCACTAAGTTTGTGTTCTTAGCATTTGTGACAGCATTTCACGAAGCGGTTTTGGGTTTTGCGGCTTTTCTTTCCTCCAGGGTCCGCGGTTTTGTGGTGTAGCATTCTGTGGGCTGCTTTTTCAGGTGTGCAGGGGTCGCGTGGTTTCGGGTGCAGGCTATACGTGAGCGAACAGGGGTCTTTGCAGTTTCTTATCGGAGTTTTGGACTGCCATGATTGCGGAATACATATTCGAATGAGCCGATGTACTTTGCCTCCTGAGTCTCAACGACTATGAAAGCTACTGAAGCAAGCTTCGGGATTTGCGAGGCATCGCAGGTTGGATTTTAGGAGCAAGTCACACCACACTGGGGTTTTCTGGGTCAGCTCAGCTTGAAGCTCCCATAAACCCTAAACCCCAAACCCCGAACCCTAAACCCCTTTAAACCCCAAACCCAAAATCCTAAACCCTCTCACCAGGAGGGTGCACCCCCTAAATGCGGCACACCCTGGGATGAGGGGACGTGTCCTCCTGTTTGGATTTTAGCCCCGTTGCTTCTCTGCACTCCAACCTCCTTCTGCACACCCTAGCCTTTTAGAGTTTCGGGCACCGCCTTTGAACTGCGTTTTGCAGTGGTCTTATGTTCCCGATTCCTGTGCCTCCCATAAATGAAGCCTCAAAGGAACCCTTGCGGAAACCTTGAAACGAACCCACAAGGGAACCCTTAAAGCGGCCTTGTAACGGAACTCCCAAAGCCTTGCCACTCCCAAACAATCAAACCCCAAATCCCCAAACCCCCAAACCCCAAACCCCCAAACCCCCAAACCCCCAAACCCCCAAACCCCTAAACCCTAAACCCCCTAAACCCTAAAGCCCTAAACCCTCAACCCCTAGAGCCCAAACCCCTAAACCCTAAACCCCTTCACCCAAA
>CAJNDV010020036.1:24068-42691 GCA_905221635.1 Symbiodinium sp. CCMP2456 | reverse complement strand
AAGGGGCGGGGCGACCACTAGGAAAAAGGACTGCTGCAGGCTCTGGGGAGCGAAACGGCTGCGTTCTGAACGCCGGTGGCAATGCCACTGCCCGATGACCGCATCGTGAACTCTTTCACGGCGAGAGAAGAAGAAGATCATCATCATCATCACTGTCCATCACCATCATGATCATCGTCGTCATCATCATCATTATCATCATCAGCACCATCACCATCATGATCATCATCGTCATCATCATCATCGTCATCATCGTCATCATCATCATCATCATCATCGCCATCGCCATCATCATGTTCATGAGCCTGTTCATGATTATGATGATGATCATCATCATCGTCATGGGTCTTCTGAGCTTGCCATAGTATCACGGAAGTCTTGCTGAGAGCCGTTTGTTGGGGTTCAGGGTGTTACCGGGCTTCAGATGTGGGACGCGCACGGTTGAGGATTTAGGGTTTAGGGTTTAGGGTTTTGGGTTTTGGGATTGTTTGTTGAGCTCACTCGTAGCAATGCATTGGTGCACCCAAGAGTTTCGGCGCAAGCCCTGAAACGCTAGGCCCTACATCCTAAATCCTGAACTACTAAACCAAAGCCCCTAAGCCCAACACCCCGAACCCTAAACACCACAGTACGCCATTGGGTCCAGAGATCGGGGAGATGTCTGTGATTCAGCTTTTATGGATTGTTGCACTCCAGGGCTGTTGGCTTGGGCTTTGCGGACGTTGTAGTGCCCCACCTCCGAAAGCCTAAACCCTTAAACCCAAAACCGTTGAACCTAAACCCTAAACCCTAAATCCTAAACCTAAACCCTAGACCCTAACCACAACACCCAGGTTGGAGCTTCAGGAAGCTGGGGTAAATTGTTTGGGGGCCCGTATTGTAAGGATCCTGCTTCGAGGGTCATGGGTAGCTATAAGTGGGGTTATAAGTCCCGTAATATGGGTTATAGCTATAGTTACCCTACTTATAACCCCACTTATAACTACCCATGCACCTCCAAGCTTTTCCGCTTCTAGATTAGCGCCCCTTATTTACGGGTCCCTCGTAACAGGTTGGGGCCTTTTCTTTGTTCTTGGCGGAAAGCCTCTGTGTGAACTAATCGTGAGCCCCTTTTTGCATCTTGAGGCGCACGGTTTAGGGTTTAGAGTTTAGGGTTTAGGGGTCTCAGTGTGTGAAACGTCACCTCCACGTGGAAAGCTTAGGCTGCAGCGTTGAGTTCAGCTGTCACCGACCAAGAAAGAGAACAGTTTGGGGGCCTTGAACCCCGAAAACGCACTCCCAAAGACCCCGATGAAACCCATACCGGGATCCCCAAAAATCCGAGGCGCCAAAGCCCTAAACCCTATACCCTAAACCCTCAACCCTAACCCTAACCCTGAACCCTCAACCCTAACCCTAAGCCCCTCAACCCTAAAACCTCAAATCCTGACTCAACAGTAAAACCCTAAACCCTAAACCCTAAACCCTAAACCCTAAACCCTAAACCCTAAACCCCTAAACCCGGAGACGGAAAGGCGTGAAAGACTTCAACGCCTCGGAGCGGATCAATCGCCTGGTGGCCTCCTGTGGGGCATCCCAGGATTGAACCGCCGTCAAGGAGACCCCTTAAAGGGATGGATCCTTAAAGGGATCCCTAAAAGGAACCCTGTAAGGGTTCCTTTAAGGGGGCCTTAAAGGGATCCTGTAAAGGGGCTAAAAGGAACCCTTAAAGGGTTCCTTTAAAGGGAGCCACTAAAGGCCCCTAGACTCTACAAGAAAGAGCTTCTATAGCGGTTCTGTCAGGGTTGTATCTAGGGTTTCATAAGGGCGTTGCAGCCATGACGGTTCCATGAGGGAACTAGACGCGTTCCATAACGGCATGAAACACAGGGAGTGGATTAAAGTGTAAGTGCCTGTTGCAAGGGCATTTTCGGGATTCCCAAGTGTCATGTTCTGTTTTCGAGGTCTGACTGCCCGGTAATAGCCTCCCCGGATCCGAATAGTCCCTATGTAGCTTATGCGAAGCCTTCAATGTAGTCTGATGATTCGGGTCCCGATATTGACTGTTAGAGGGGTTTTTGAAGTTTTGTTGCTTGCTTGCTGTATGGGTTTCGAGTTGGGAGTTCAGCTTTACCGTCTTCGGACTTCGTGGGTGCGCATCCTAGGCCTCAGTTGGGACAGCGATTGTAAAGGCTTTACAGAAGTCAATGAACTTGGGCTGGCAGTCTACTCTGCAGCTTTTTGTTTGGGGTCTCAACGTTCACATGCGAGCTTCCGGCTGCGGGTGCGAGGTGTATGCTGACGGGTGTGTATGTAGGCTTCGGGATGCTGCTAAAGGATAGTGCTTGCTTCATAGCACGCTGAATCAATGCACCATGACCGGTACATAAATCTAAGCAGATGGAAAACACAATATCAGCGAATAGGTTGCTAAACCCTAGACCCTAAACCCTACATTAAAGAATCGAAGAATTTGCATGAGTGAACGAACATATAATATACATCACTCAAGGACAAACCTTTGGGCTGGGGGACCAGCGGTCAGACTCCAAGATCGGCCGTCCTTTACAGCTTTTAAAGACAGTTCGGCGTCTCAAACCCCCTGCACCCTAAACCCTAAACCCTAAACCCTAAACCCTAAACCCTAAACCCAGTCCCTAAGCCCCGAACTCCACTCTGCTTCAGTAAACCCTAGGCACCCTAAACCTTACAAGCGGAGCTAGGGCCCTAAGCTCCATGGCAAGAGCTGCCCCAGCATAGCCACTACACTCTGGAGCCTCCTGACTTAGCCTAGGGTTTTGGGGTACTTGGAGGTTCACGGGTAGTTACAAGTGGGGTTATAAGTAGGGCAATTATAGTTATAACCCATATTAGGGGACTTATAAACCCACTTATAACTACCCATGAACCTCCAAGTAGAGGATTTCTATCAAATATAAGCCCCCCGCGCCACAGAAGCCGTTGAGAGCCATCTCTCTACAGGCTTCCTGCTCGGAACGATTGTTCTGATATCAAGGACCCCTACCTTTTATTACGAAGAATGCCTTCACTTAACCCATAAAACACTAAGAGCCCGAAGCCCTAAACCCTAAGAGCTCTAAGCCCTATATAAACTTCCTAAACCCTAAACCCTAAACCCTAAACCCCAAACCCTAAACCCTAAACCCTAAACCCTAAACCCTAAACCCCTAAAAGCAAAACACCTTGAGGCCCTGAACTGCGCCCAGGTCCTCAGGCCTGCGCAGATGTGGAGCCTGTCTGCCCCAACAACGCAAGCCTCAGGAATACGCACATCGGAGGCCTGGTTTAGGGTTTAGGGTTTAGGGTTTGGGGTTTAGGGTTTAGGGTTTAGGGTGTTGCTTCGTTTTGGGCTTCGGGTTTGGGGTATAGGGGTGAGGGTGTCTGGTGCCACAACTCCAAGTTTTAGGCTTCAGCGATGCTTGGGGAATGGTGCCTGGAGGAGCGCGGGTTGCCAGCATGGCCGGAGGAGGCATGGTAATCCCACTTGGGTACTTACAAAGCCCGGCTTACTTCCTACTTTCTACGTCTCATGATCCTTCAACTGGGTCTGGGCTTCAGGGTGCAACTAACCCCTGAACACTAAACCGGAGGCTGAATGGGGGAAGGCTTCGGTTGGCCTAAAGTATTTGGGCAGCAAAAGTGCCAGGGTTTAGGGTTTAGGGTTCAGGGTTTAGGGGTTTAGTGTTTAGGGTTTAGGGGTTTAGGGTTTAGGGGTTTAGGGTTTAGGGCCAAGTTTAGGGCCCACAGGAGGACGGCGACTATCTGGGTTGGTCGAAGGTCCTACGGGCCCTCGGCACGAGCGTCGACCGGCGAAGGGATCATTCGCGGAGGCTCTTGGTTCCACGGCCCAGGCCCCTGGATCCTCGAAACGTTCGTTCTTAGACCCTAAACCCTAGACCCTAAACCCTAGACCCTAAACCCTAGACCCTAAACCCTAAACCCTAAACCCTAAACACTAAACCCTAAACCCTAAACCCTAAACCCTCATTTTCAACGCAGCGGAGATCAAGCTTTGCCTCGCTGCCGTGTCTGGAGTTTTGGGATTTATCACGGAAGCCTGAAGAACTCGAGGTTTCTTCTGGTAAGTACGATCTCATACACCCCCAAAGCCTATTCTGATTCTGAACGCCCCCTGCGCTAGATTCGGGGTTTGTGATGAAGCAGTTGAGATTTAGGGTCTACGGTTTTTTTTTTTGCGCTGTGCCTTACCTCGTGGTACCGGCACGACGGCCCCGACTGATGGGGTTTGTGCACATCTGTAAGGTTGCCTTAACAGCCCCATGCAAACTCCTGACGAAGCCTTTGGCAACCCTCAAAGTGGCATAGAAATCACAAAATGAACCCTAAATCCTTAACCCGAGATCTCAGCTCCTAACGTAGACCCGAAGCTAGCGTGCTCCTCTGAAGCCTACATTATTGAAGTTAGTGAGGCCGCTATACTGAGGCAGACATCGTAACCCTTCATAGAAACCTTTAAGGGAACGCCGCTCTGATTACTCAGGCCGTTCTAATACCCCAAACCCTAAATCCTAAGCCCTAAACCCTAAACTCTAAACCCCAAACCCTAAACCCTAAACCGTATAGGCCTCTCTAGTATTTTACCCTAAAGCCTAAATCCTAAACCCAGGCCCTAAAACCTGCGCCCTTATTCGGTTCCCGGAGGCCTCAGCCCCAAACTCTGAACCCAAAACCCTAAACCGTATAGGTCCTAAAACCTACGATTCGGTTCCCGGAGGCCTCATAGAACCCTTTAAGGAACCCTTTAAAGGAACCCTATTCTAAGTATTACGGAGGCCTCTACCTCAGCACCGCCGGAGCGCGCTACGAGTCGCAGCTTTCCCAGCGCCTCGGGCAAGCAACGCTTGGCCTAGGGGTTAAGGGTTTTTTTAAGGTTTAGGGGTTGTAGGGGGTTTAGGGGGTTGTAGGGGGTTTAGGGTTTAGGGTTGAGGGCTTCAGGGGTTTAGGGTTGAGGGGTTTAGGGCTCTAGAGGTTTAAGGGGTGTAAGGGGTTTCGGGGGTGTTACTTGTGCTCTTTCATTCTGTATTTTTTTTTTGGGTGGGGGCGGGTGCCCTACTGGTCTGAGGACAAAACGAGGGCCCTAATTCGGCCCTAATTTAGAGAACTACCCACGTAGGGACTATGAGGGGCATAGGATCACCAGGGGCCTTGGCAAGGGCCTTGAGAAGTAGAATCGGGTTGTGGAGTATGCTACGGGGGCTGATATAGGGGATACTTCGCATCCGAACACGCGGTGCCCAGAAAGTCCAGCCAAGTAGAAAAACATCTCTTAGCCCGAAGCCGTAAACCCGAAATCATACACCCTGAACCTGCAAAAAAAAGCCCAGGCCAATCTTGGAGGTTCGCGGGTAGTTTTAAGTGGGGTTATAAGTAGGGCAGCTATAGTTATAAGTTATAACCCACACTAGGGGACTTATAACTCCACTTATAACCACCCATGAACCTCCAAGCTGCCGGCTCTAAACCCAAAGCCCGAAAACCCTAAACCCAGGTACAATACCGGCTTCAACATGTTCTTCAACCTCCGTGGAGATGTGAACGCCGCCATAGGCCACCCTATACCCCTAAACCCTAAACCCCTCTAAACCCTAAACCCTAAACCCCTCTAAACCCTAAACCCTAAACCCCTCTAAACCCTAAACCCCAAACCCCAAGCCCTATTCTTGCAACTGCCGTCTCTGGGGTTTCGGGCTGAGGTTTCTAGGGTAGCGGCTTTGGGGCTTCGGGCTGAGGGTTTAGGGTACAGGGTGCTGACTTTAGGGTTCGTTGTAACGAGTTTAGGTCTAGGATTTAGGGTTGAGGGTCCCTAAACCCTAAACCCTAAACCGTGGGTTTTCAAACTTCGATCTTCTGGGGGGACCTGGCGCCGAATCGCAAGCTTCCGAGCCCTAAAGTCCCCAAAGCCTCTCTAAGCCAGCAAGATAATGTAGGGGTCTTAGTAAGTAGAATAGGGTTTTGGGGTACATTATGCTATTATAGTTATAACCAGGAGGGCCCCAAAATAGTATTGGTAATTATTTAGGCTTCTATATTATCTCGACTACCTGGTACGACCAGGGTTTTTCTCCCGAAAAGGCAGTTTTTGCCTGAGTGTCCATGTGTGTGAGTTCTCCCATCCCGCTGAATCCACCGGTGAAGGCTGACGGCAACCAATCCTCGGCACAATCCGGTTCGATGCTCGCAGTATGTCGAAACCTGCAAATCTGTAAGTCGGCGTAATGTAGGGCCTTAATAGTTAGAATAGGGTTTTGGGGGTTCCTGATTGCAAGAATGGAATAAGATACCCCAAACCCTATTCTAATTATTAAGGCCCCTATATTAGGATTCAGGGCATGGGGCTTTCTTTTCACCAGGGCCTTTGGACGTCACCGCCATCTCCGGAGACGGGACCAAGGAGGACGGAAGCCCACCAATCCTACGCAGCAACCCTTGCGGACATTCTTTGACGCGAATGCCCTGAACATTCATGGAGGGGCCTTAAAAATTAGAACAGGGTTTTAGGGGTTCCTTATTATAATTATAGTATCGGCCTTAAAATTAGAATAGGGTTTCAGGGGTTCCTTTCTAAAATTATAGTATACTATAACCCCCAAGCCCTATTCTAATTAGTAGGGCCCCTAGATTTAAAATCCGGGAGCCAAAAGAATCCTATGTCGCCGCCCCCCAGGGCAACGCTGTGCGCTCCTTAGGTCTTGTTACTGTCATTGCAAAGGCAAGGAAGGTCATATAGGGGCCTTAATAATTAGAATAGGTTTGGTGGTATAGTATATTACAATTGTAAGAAGGAACCCTAAAACCCTATTCTAACTATTAAGGCCCCTACCTTAAGAGAGACGAGGTGGTGACGATGATGATGATGATGATGATGATGATGATGACGATGATGATGATGATGAAAATGGTTGAACTGGCCAGCCATGTTGACTTTGTATGGACACCTGGTCAGACTGACCGACCGATACATATCTGTATATATGTATGTGTGTATCACTCTATCTAATCTAATCTAATCTCACCCTATCTATCTATCTATCTACCTACCTATCTAACCCTTGGACCCCAAGAAACAGTATGGTGAAGTCTCGAGGAGCTGAGCACAAGGGCCAGGTATTTGGCCAACAGGCGGGTGGGCTGGGTTTAGAGCTTAGGGTACAGGCTCGGTTGAGGGACAGGATTAGAGTTTAGGGTTTTAGGGTTAGGGTTTTGTTGTAGGGTTTGCGGTTTAGGGTTTAGGGTTTTGCTTTAGGGTTTAGAGTTTAGGGGCTTTGTTGAGGGTTTCGGGCTTCGGGTTTTGTTTTAGGGTTTAGGGTTTTGCTTTAGGGTGGGTGGGTGGGTGGGGGGTTGGAGGTTGTCCGGCCGAGCTGCCCACATTTATCCTCACACCCCGCGCGTCCTTGCAAGCCCCAAGCAAGCTAACGAAGGCTCAACCGGAGGCCTAAAAGAGCTGGGCCCTAAACCCGAAACGTCCCATAAGCCCACAGCCCTGAGCCTCAGAAGTCCGATATTGGGGGTTCCCGAAAATAGGGGAGCCTAATATAGTACCCTAAATAATAGGATCCTTACTATAAGGACCCCCAAATAAGGTACCCCCCCTATTTTCGGAAAGTCTCATATTCCTCTTCATCTTCAGCTGACTCGGCACCCGAACTGCTTGCAGGGTGGGTGCCAAGCTTCTTCTCGGACCCTACGGAGACGAGGCTTTCGAGACAGTGGTGGCCTGGCAGTTGATCTTGAAGGGTTCCTATAAGGGTACCTTTAAGGATACCTTTGAGGGTACCTTCAAGGGTTCCTTGAAGGGTATCTCGAAGGGGTTTTCGAAATTCCGGGAGGTTTAGCTTTGACCCTACACCCTGAAGCTTCGACCCTAAACTGTTTTGGCTCGGGGAGTTTCCTGGTGGGATTCGGGCAGTTTTCGGCTTGACATCGCTAGCTTTGAGTCGGTTTAGGGTTTAGGATTTAGGGTTTTGAGTGATGATGCGTGCCCCTTTGGCGACCGCCGCGACAAGAATCCTTGAGAAGGGGCGTGAAACTGGTCTTCCACCTTCAACAGCCCTGAACCCAAATGCATCTAAGCCCAAGAAAGCACGAGCGAACTCCAGAAAGCGCTGGGGAATTCCAGAAAACCACGGGATTCATGAGCCATGCTATTTCTTAGAGGTGTTCGCTAACGTCTAGCACTCACCAAAACTTTCGGAAATCCAGCCCTGGACGTGAAGATTCGAAAGGAACCCCTAAACCTCAAACCCTAAACCCTAAACCCTAAATCCACCAGAATCCTAAATCAGAACTTCGGAGCTTCAGCTCAGCTCCCAAAAGCCTAAGACCCTGCAAGAAAGCCGTAAACTTTCAGGCGGAGTTTAGGGCTGAGGGTTTAGGGCTTCAGGGGTTTAGGGTTTAGGGCTTAGGGTTGGGGGTGAGTTTATGGCATATGATCAATACATGAAGCTCTGAACCCAATCCCTAGTTTAAGGGAGATCCCCAACATGTAGACGTACAGAAGTACAGTTCCCCCTTTAGAAGCCGAGGCGGACGTTGCTGACCAGTCTCAGGCCGTGGACCCAGAAGTAGGTCAGGAGCCGGTTTTGGGTTTAGGGACCGTTTCTTCCAACAAGGACGATAAGAGAGATCCCCATATTAGGGCTTCTGAAAGAAGGGAGTTTGTGAATCAGGGGTCTACAGTATGGGCCTTCAAAGAGCCTTCGCGGTTAGCAGGGCTCAAGCTTTGGACTTGGGGTCGGGGGTTCTGTTGGAGCACCTCAGGTACCGGCCCTAAGAAACCCTAAACCCTAAACGGCTTAAACCCTTTATACAGTATTGAGGATAGCGCCCCAGGATTCTGCCCCTCAGCAGCAGAATAGAAGCAGGGGGGCCTTAAACTGCCTTGGGGTGTAACCCTAAACCCCGGACCCTGTGAAGCTTGATAGGCGTTTGCAGGATTCTGTAGTGTCATAGCAGGGTTTCGGAGGACTTCAAGAGTTTTTTGGTACTGGCCGTGGACCCAGGTTTTCCCAAATCTTCAGCGTGCTGTCGGATAGAAGCATCATATAGACTTTGAACTTCGGGGTACAGTTTCAGTTTCGGCTTAGTGATCTACTGAGGGTTAATCCGCCCAACATCGAACGCACTTCCCAGCTGCCTGGATTCTTCAGCGCAGGACCCCACGATCCCCTGAAAGCCTGATGCATGTAACCATACATCCCACGTCAAAAAGCCCCATAAACAGCCGTTGTACCCTAAACCCTAAACCCTAAACCCTAAACCCTAAACCCTAAACCCTAAACCCTAAACCCTAAACCCTAAACCCTAAACCCTAAACCCTAAACCCAACACCAACGGCCGCAAGACCCCAGCGGCCGGTGACTGAAATCCCTCACCCAGAGACTCCAATATCCCTTCATTAGGGAATATACTTTAAATTATAGTAGGATCCCCAATATGATTTAAGGTATATTCCTTAATTAAGGGGCATTGGAGTCTCTGGGCACCCTGGACCAGCCTTTCCTTGCACCGAGGCAGTCCTCGTTGGTCCCATTGCCAAGGCAAGACTCGCAGCTTCCTGAAGCCCTAAACCCTAAACCCTAAACCCTAAACCCTAAACCCTAAACCCTAAGCCCTAAACCCTAAACCCTAACCCTAAACCGCTAACTGGAGTTCCCTAGCCCAAACTCCATTGAGGGTCTAGGTGCCCAAGGCTCCTGGTGGTTTTACAGGTCTTTTCAGGGTTCCTTCAAGGGTTCTTATAAAGGTTCTACAAGGCCTGCTTGCGGGCTTCTGGAAGGCTTTGTAGAGCCACGTGACTTTGGCTTGTCCATGCACATTGCAGATTGCCTTCCAGGTACGACGTGGCCAAACCCCAAACCCTAAACCCTAAACTCTAAACCCAAAAACCCGAAGCCGACTTGCGAGAAGAGGTGACCATGACTAAGTTACAGCTGCTCGTGACGAGCTGGGCTCAGACGACCGGGAAGGTTTCGAAGAGCATCCTTGGCGCCGACCGCGTGTACCAGCGCGGCAGGGGTCAGCGCGTGCGAGGCGAGCAATGTCTGGGGAAGATCAAGGAATGGTTCCCCAGACGGTTCATCTGCTTGTTGGACGCAGCTCACTTGCAGTTGCAGCACGTACTGTCCTGTCGCAGACTGAAGCTTGGGAATATCAAGAACGTTCAGAAGAAGACTTCGCCCCTGCCGAAGTTCTCCTCAATACGCAGCGGCCCAATGTGCAGAAGCTGGTCGCCCAAGCCTTGCAGAGGTGGGAGTGAGAGTACGATTAATGTAGATGTTAACCTTAGCCACGTCAGGTTTTCTGAGTTTCAGGCTGACCCGCCATCCCAAATCCGAAGGCCTTGCCATAAGCCGGAGGCTTATGGCCCTAAACCCTAAACCCTAAACCCTAAACCCTAAACCCTAAACCCTAAACCCTAAACCCTAAACCCTAAACCGTAACCCAAAGCCTAAATCCTAAGGCCAACATCCTGGACACCCTGAGCCTCAAACCCAACCTGAAACCCGGAAACGCCACCCCAACCCCAAATCCCCGGGCGTTTGGTAGTGTAGGGGCCCAAATAATGACCAATACTATTTTGGGGGTCCTTACCTTATTATACGTATAGTATAATGGGCCCCAAAACCCTATTCTAATTGTTAAGGCCCGTATAGTAAACACCTAAACCCTCAACGCTAAACCCTAAACTACCTTATTCTAATTATCAAGGCCTCCATAGTAAACCCCTGAATCATTGGGTAATTATTTAGGCCCCTACATTAGGGTTTCGGATTAAGGGGATAGAGTTTAGGGTTTAGAGTCGGGGGATTAGGGATTAGTCTTTGGGATTCGGATTCGGGTTTAGGGATTGGGTTGAGGGATATTAGGGTCTTAGGGTGGGGTCTTCAGTGGTTGCATGGCTTCCTTTCAAAAGGCGGCTCTGCAATGAGCAAGGCAGCCCGTAGCAAGGCCTGTCCGCAGGCTTAAGAAAGGGGCCTCAACAATTACCTGTACCTATTCTATTGTGGGGTTCCTGATTATGATTATAGTATAGTACACACCAACACCGTATTCTAATTATTCAGACCCGTAACCCGAAACTCTAATAGTATCCCTTATAGAGCCCTTCGAGGAACCCTTTAAAAGTTCATGAAGGCCCCTACATTAGCAGGACAGCTCTGGCGCGGCAGCTTCAGCTCCGCTAAGTGTGTCTAGAGAACCTCCGCCCCAAAACGTGAACTCCCAACCTGCTGAGTTTGAGGTGCAGGATTCTGTGCTCTTAACCTTAAATATTGAACCCTAAACCCTAAACCCTAAACCCTAAACCTTAAACCCTAAACCGAGCCCTACAAACCTGAACATCAACAAGCCCGAAGCTCGAAGCTCTAGGCTTTGCGGTTTCTTAGGCCCAGCAGCCATGCCTCTTCAGCCGCCCAAACTCCAAAGAGCCCTAAACCCTACCCCCGAAAGACCTCAACCCTTATAAAACCCTAAACCCTAAATAGAAACCCTAAATCCTAAACCTTAAAATCCCTAAAACCCTAAATGCCAGGGGGACGATGCCGTGATGGGGCGACCCAACGCCTTCAGCATGTCCAGTGGGGGTCCAAACTTGCGGTGTGCAGCGTGAGGACTTCGTCTTGCACAGTGCACCACAAGACCTATATGAAGTAAAGCGAACTCAGCTTAGTTGCATGCTGCAGCTCACATTTCTCAAGAGGCAAAGATCCAGGAATTGATGGACTACCGCAGGGTGGTCAACAAATTCCAGTTATATGCGCTGGTCGTTCAATTCGGCATGCTGGTGTCGCTTTTGGCTTTTGCGGTGCACCGCATCTGGGAAATTGTTCAAAATGCAGACTCTCCGCCCATGAAGGTCACTACGTCGCACTGGCAAGGTCTAGGAAAGTGGGCACTGTGTCCTTACACGCACCAGAAAGTTGAGTGGGCAGGGCTGGGCTTCTATTATCGACACGAAGGCTGGGAAAGATGGATGCCTTACAGTTACAAGAAAATTAATGAAACCAATGTTGAGGTTGAGACATACTTGAGTATGGATTCCCACACAATGGCCAACTCGCACATGCTCACAGATAGAATTCCAATTGAGATGTTTGACGGGGCGTTGCTTAGCTGCTCGGTAATCGATTTGACGGATGTGCAAGCCAAGCCTCCGATGAGCTTCAGCATCTGTTCCGACACAGAGCGCTTCTTGATGCTGCACAACAACAATGGCTGGGATGTAGCATTTCATTTAGCAACGGGCCAGAACTACTGGACCTTGAAGCTGTCAGAATACATACACGGGCATGACACTGGGTTTTCAACATCTACACAACTCTTCCACACGGCCTCGACTCTGTTGTCCAGTCCGGGTGAGAACATACCACAGCTGAACAAGCTTTGCGCGTGGAAGCGGTTTGACTCTGCCGCATCGTCGGCATCAGAGGCTGAAGGACCTGATCGTACATATGCCTACCGCATCATGGTGACCGATACATCGATCCCGGTCACCATAGTTCAGGGCATTGTGGCGCAGCTTTTCAGTTTGATGAGCAGTTTGGGGGGGTACTTTGCCACACTGTCCACAGTCTTTACATTCGTCTTCGTCAGGCAGTACCCGGAAAGCAGAATTGCGCGTATGTATGAGCGGCGCACAATCCGCGGACAGGAACTACCTGGCGACCCGCCGAGCGATGAAGAGGGCGGAGCGTCCCCATCCGAACCAAGACGGCCCAATGCGCCACAAAGTGAAGTCATGGGCTTGGTGCACGCGCAGCGCCAGGAAGAAGCGAGAGCAAAACCTGGCCTGCCTGCCCTGCCGCCTGGAATAGTGTATCCAGGTCCTCACGCAACAGAGTAGACGGATGTTGAAGGCATCGGCAATAACGTCTCACACATGCTGTATCACACATTGACGCAGTGGCACAACAAAGAGCCTCAGCGAAATGTTCCACTTTCCTGCTTTTGCAGTTTGAAGTAGGGACACCGCACGTAACACACAGCTCAATTATGGCAATTCTCCGTGGTTTAATCATCGAATGTGAGACTTGGGAACTAGGTCAGAAGTGTTCCGAATATGATAACCCCCAAAGTCTGGAAAACCAATGAATCCAGAAGTTAAATAAACAAATCTCGATGTTGGACCTCCCAAAGACACAATTAAATCTGGTTTTAATGGCTTGTCAATGCGTTTGGCCAAGAAACAGCTAAATCAGGAGTTTACTGTCACGCTGCATACCAGCAGAATTTGCTCTTGGGTTCATTGCCTTCAATCTAAACTCTTATAGTCGCCCTTAGAGTAACGCGTGTAGTAGCCTTGTAAGGGAACTTTCACAGTAACCTCTGAGGAAACCACTTGAAAGGACCCCTTTTGGTTCTGGTAACCCCGTAGGAACCCTTCGTGTAACCCCATTCTTTTCCGAAGTCGCCGATTGTCACGTAGGGTTTTCGTGTTTTAATCTTGAGACGTCTGAAATAAACAAGCTCCCTTTTTCCTTGAACTTCAGAGCACAGCGGTTGATGCGGACTCTTGCTACCTATAGCCCCATGAGAGTCTGTATTTGCTTGCACACTGATATGTCCCAAAATCCTCGTCTAATCTTGAAGTCCCCCGAATTAGGCTGTTGGAGCTTAGGCTCCGCAGGACTCGGCCCCCACAGTGGCCCCTGTCGCTGTACTTCAGTGCATGCACAGAAAGCCGCACAGCCTTGTTTTAGGGTTTCGGGTGCAGGGGTTCGAAGGGGTTACTACTCAGAGGGATTACTAAAAGGGTTTAATATGCGGGCCTTGTTCCAGTTGTCTTGGTTATCTAGGAAGAGCCTTGCGGCGCAACCCGTCCACCAAGCCCAAACGTGCTCGTCTCCGGGTACAGGTTGCCTCTTGTGCCTTGTTCTTCCGCGGATGTCCTGTTCAAGTGTACATGGTAAACCCTCCTTAGCCCTAAACCCCCCTAAACCCAAAACGCCTATGTACTCGTACCGTAAACCCCTCTAAACCCAAAGCCCTCATAAACCCAAGACCCTGAGCCATCTACCCTAAACCCTAAACCCTAAACCCTAAACCCTAAACCCTAAACCCTAAACTGCAGTCACCGACTTGGGAAGGCGAACATGGGGTCAGAAGCCGGCAGGGAACGGTGGATCTACGAGTCGTGCAGCAGGTCCTACTCGAGCAGGTTACACTTACCCTAAACCCTAAACCCTAAACCCTAAACCCTAAACCCTAAACCCTAAACCCTAAACCCTAAACCCATTCCCGCTGCACCCAACAGGCTGAAACAGCAGGCTGGAAGAACATGCCTTTTGGCTTTGTGGCCCTTTTTGGAGGGCGAGCTGTCCGTGCGAGCAGCATATTAGCTTAAGCTTAGTTCCGTCATGCTGCAGAGAGGAGATAGGTGAGTCTTTATTCACGAGTTGGGTCGATCGGGATGTCGCGTTTTTGCCTAACCGGCTGCCCATCGTGCAACAGACTCAGCTGAATCGAGTGGCAAGACTGAGGGGAATGTAAGGAGGGAACGAGAACTGGATGCAATATGTGGGTCGGAATACTTAGCAAGAGGATCCCGTATAATCCAGAGTATAAGTATAGTCTAGTGTACCTCAACACTCTATTCTAATTATACTCTAAATAGTAAAGCCCCTAATGTTGTTGTTAGTTTGCTGCTGAAACCCTAAACCCTAAGCCCTAAACCATAAACCGATGCCCGAGGCCGGTACGACGAGTTTCTGCTTCCGGCCTTCCAGCAGATTGCGCAGCATGTGTCGGCCTCCCGAAGTTCCGTCTGTTTGGGGGCTTCGCGGGTTCGGGGCTTTGGCGTAAGACCCCAAACCACGGACCCCAAATCCTAAAGACTTAAGGAGAAGGGTTTGGGGTTCAGGATTTTTTGGGGCTCAGGTTCGCAGTTGGTTCAGGTCTCTGGTCCGACCTCGTGGCTTCGGGTTTCGGGCGTTTGGGGCGTTTCGGATTTACAGGTTGGGCTTAGGATTCCGTGTCTGCCTGTGAGCAGACTTTCCTATTCTCTTGCCATAGTGGCAGTGATTGCGCTCGTGATGAGGATGATGGTGATGGTGATGATGATGGTGTTGATGATGATGGTGACGACGATTCTGGTGGCGAATGCGAAAGTGATGTTGATGTTCATGTTGATGGCGCCTGAGTCAACTGCTAGGGTGCTGCCCCTGCATGTGATGGTGTGGTGCATGACCACCCTACATCGGAAACCCTAAACCCTAAACCGTGAAAAACATTCAACAACAAAGGCAGGCGAAAGACGCAGGTTGGGGATGCAGGCCCCTACTGAAAGCCCACCTTCCCTTGTTGGTATACTGGGCCCCTTGAGAGCTTAAACAGGTAATGTAGGGGCCTGAATAATTAGAATGGGGCTTGAGGGTATATTACATTATCATTATAATAAGGAGCCCCCAAAATAGCGTTGGCAATTATTCAGGTCCCTTTGCTAAGCCGTACACATATCTACGAAACCGTACACATAGGCCTTCAGACCGTCAAGACTTCACAGACCCTACGCAATCCGACGACACTAGAAATCCGATTCCTCCCCTAAACCCTAAACCCTAAACCCTAAACCCTAAACCCTAAACCCTAAACCCTAACACACCCGAAAGTCTTACCTCGATGAACCTTGAACACCGAATAGAGCCCGGTCATAGAACCCTATTCTGGAACCCTTCAATAACCTTCTTGTGGAGCTCCTATAGAACCCTTAAAGAGTTCTAGTACAGAGCTCCATTGGTGAGCCCTGACAGCCGTCCTGTAGAACCCCCCCCCCCCCAGTAGAAGCATTCATTCCATTTTCAGAATAAAGTACCCCAGTACAGATAAACCCTTAACCCATAAACCCGAAACCGTGAACCCTAAACCCGAAACCCGAAGCCCTAAACCCCAAACCAACCCTGAACCCTAAACCCTTCACCCTAAACCCTTAAGCCCCAAACCCACCCCGCTTTTATGAAAGCCCTAAGGCGAGCCACCGTCAGCGTCATCGGGCCGAGCCAAGAGCGAGCCGACTTCCTCGGCTTGGAGATGAAGCACAGGACTTTGTTTTTTTTTCACGGTTTGGGGTTTAGGGGTTTAGGGGTTTAGGGGTTTACGGTTTAGGGTTTAGGGGTCAGGTTTTAGGGTTTAAGGGTTTAGGGTTTAGGGGTTCGGCTCATTGGTCTAGACTTTGCGGGTGCGAACAGACCCGTGAGCCCCGTACTTGTCGAATTCTACCCTTTTTCGAGCCCTGATAGAAGCACAATGGAGCCCAAAACACCACAACGGCAAAAGAAGCCTAGTAGAATTAGCATTACTTCAGAACCTTCTGGAACCCGGAAGGACCCCGTTAACGACTTGATGAACCCACAAGAACCGGTCTAGACACCTTACAGAAGCGCTGTTGGTCCCTCAATCCTCAACCCTAAACCCTGAACCCTAAACCCTAAATCCTAGACTCTAAACCCTAAGCCCTGAACCCTAAACCCTAAATCCTAAATCCTAAACCCTAATCCTAAACCCTAAACCCTAAACCCTTAGCCCTTGCTTATGGAAGCCTTGTGTGTCAGAGGACCTGCTCGACGATCGCTTCAACGGCGGAAGCAGCGAACTTGGTCTACTTGGAGAATGTCACCCTTCCGTTGGAAGCTCAGAAAGCCCTTGTCGCGGTCATACTGGCTTTACAGGGAGGTTTTACGGAAGGTTTTGCAGGTTGTTCATAGAGTTTTGAATACTTGTCGGGGCTTCAGTATCCACAGTCATAAGTAATATTGCTTTCTGTACAGTAAGGGTTCTTTATAAGTTATAAAGGTTCCTTGTTGGGTTCTACCTGTGTCAGGATTGGTGGGTCCTCACATGGGCACTCGACCGGGTAAGCCCTCCCCGCCCCCTGAAGATGCTAGCTGAAGCCTATCACTGCGTTCAGGTTTTGCGGTTTAGGGTTTAGTTTTTTTTTGGTTTTGTAGTGTGTTTATGGTGTTGGGGTTTTCAGGATCTTTGAGGTACTTTGGGTAGATGAGGTGTTATGAGGTTTGGGAAATCTGGTGTTTCAGGATTTCAGGGTGTTGGGGTGTGAGGATTTTTGGGCTGGCAGGGTTTTTCAGGCTTTGGGGCTTTAAACCCTGAGCCCGAAGCCCTAAACCCTAAGACTGCGCTTATTCGCGAACATGAGTAGTGCTGTTGCGCTACTTCAAAACTCCTGGGACCCTGCGTGCGTACATTCCGCCTAAAGTTCCCGCGTTGCAAGATCCATGGCATAGATAAAGTCATTGATTTGATTGTACAAATTACACACATATGTACATATATACATACATACATACACATATTATGTGCATGAGTGCAAGACGCTGGTTCTGGAAACTTGAGCCTAAGCGTTCAGAGAACTCGTTGCCAAAGACTGTTCTTTTGACTGTAAAGGGCTCTGGAACATGGCGTGAAGGGACATGGGGCCCCAGAGAATAACCCTTAATTACGGAACCTACCCTAGCTTACAACTGGCTGAGCATTACGTTTAAACGTATATTCCTTAATGATCCCTAGCTAAGAAAATACACCTTAAACTAGACGGGGCTGAATGTTATGTTTAATAAAGATATAGTCCTTAACTAAGGGGTCCTAACCCTAAACCCTAAACCCTCAACCCTAAACCCGCCTTGGGTGTCCGGGAAGGTACACAGCCGATCAGGAGCAATGGAAAGCAGAGGCTCGGGCGGCTTCTGATGCAGGAGTTTAGGGCTTAGGGTTTAGGGTTTAGGGTAAAGCCCCAAAAGACGAAACCTTAAACCCATAAAACACCCTAAACCCTACATTTAGACTGTTACAGGATGGGGGGCAGTACCCAGCCTACTGGAGGTTCATGGGTAGTTACAAGCGGGGTTATAAGTAGGGTAACTATAGTTAGAATCCATATTAGGGGACTCATAACCCCACGTATAACTACCTATGAACCTCCAAGTAAACCCCATATTGGGGCCTGGGGTCGTTTTTTCCAGCCGCGGAGGTGTCCTCGGCGGTGCAGACGCTCATCACCCCGCGCCCGGATGTGACCCTCGGACGTGGGGCAATATTGACGACAGTAATGGTAGGGGCCTACATAATTACCAATACTTTTTTGGGGGTCCTTACCAGAGTTATTACCATAAAGTTTTCAAATTTAGAGGTTTAGTATAGGGGCCTAAAGAATTACCTCTACTATTTTTGGGGGGTTCCCTGTTATAATTATAGTATAGTGGGCCCCAAAAACTCTCTTCTCATTGTTAAGGCCCCTACATTTAGGGTTTTAGGGTCTCAGCTTTGGGTTTAGGGCTTAGGCTTACATTTGCCCGTCCAACAAACTAGTCTAATTACGATTGAGGCCTCTGCATTCAGCAGTGCTTTGGTCCCTGCGAGGCTAGCTGGGTGTTGGGTTGGTAGAATTGGGTTTTGGGTTTAGGGTTTAGGGTTTAGGGTTTAGGGTTTAGGGTTTAGGCTTCCTCTCAGTGGTATCGCTGGCACAAGACTGCAACTGCGCAGGGGTGCTCTGCAACTTCAGAGGCTCAGCGTCCGGGCGTAGGCGCACCAACATGACTCGCTAAACACAAGGTCCCCCCATAACCGAAACCCCCTAAACCCCATACCCTAAACCC
>CAJNDV010020025.1:42949-53696 GCA_905221635.1 Symbiodinium sp. CCMP2456 | reverse complement strand
TTCTACTTATCCAGGCCCCTAAATTCTGCTGCTATGGGCGAAAACCTGAGATGAGGTCGACCAGGGATTCCTGGCTTGGCCTTTGGAGTTCGACGAAGTGTTTTGGCCCGCCCGGATATTAGAGTCTGAAACTGAGGCAAACTGCAGTGCCATTCGGATCAACGAAGGCGGTGTCTTTTTTCGTGCGAGTCGTCAGGGCATCATGGTCGACTCGCGTAGTCGGAGCGATGATACAGCCGAATGAAGTGCATATGTGGGGCAACCGCCCCGTCACGGCCCCAC
The DNA here is from genome assembly GCA_905221635.1 of Symbiodinium sp. CCMP2456. NCBI lineage: Eukaryota > Dinophyceae > Suessiales > Symbiodiniaceae > Symbiodinium > Symbiodinium sp. CCMP2456. The sequence goes on along the minus strand of CAJNDV010020025.1, from coordinate 53,414 downwards.
ATGACGTGGACATGTGATTGCACGGCGGACCTCCGCCAGGGGCATACTCTGCCTGAGACGCGGGCAGAGGAACGCTTGTTTGCGAAGCCCACACCTTTGAAGCCCTCGTCCGACCCACTTGCGTTTCAAAGTACATTGGATGCTACTGAGCTGTCCGAGATGCTCTTCGGGTTAAGACTACCCCAACCCTAAATCCTAAGCCCCTTAACCCTAACCTAAACCCTAAACCCCTAAACCCCCCAAACCCCTAAACCCAAGCTTCGCGTCTGAGGCAGGGCCACAGCAGCTTCTGTCCCTGGAGGAGCTCCCAGGCTAAGGGTTTAGGGTTTAGGGTTAAGGGGTCCAAGGTTTAGGGTGTAGGGGTTTAGGGGTTTAGGGTTTAGGGGTTTAGGTTAGTTGGGGCCCTTATTCTAATTATAGTATAATAGGCCGGCCCCAAAACCCTATTCTATCGGTGTCTTGGGCCCAGCGCTAAGATGTACGATTTGTTGCCGGTGTCTTGGGCTCGAAAGTGGGGTTCAGCCGGTGGTGCCACGAAAATGGCCGTCTCAGAATAAGCAGCAGAAATCTGGGGCATCTACAAAGCTCAACATCAGAGTTTATGCATAATGCATCAGATGTACCTCTCAAAGCTTACAGCTTTACAAGCCCCGCCCGTCGCTCTCAACAGCCCTGGACAGGTCGTGCTGAACGATCCGCTGCGTGAGTGCGACCAGGACCCTGCTGCTTACCGGGGTTCTGGAGTACCATACTTGAATACTTTTTTTTGGGACCTGTTCCTTAAGGGAAGGAACCATTATGAAATTACAGTCTATACTTTTTTCTCCCTGGTTGCTTTAAAGTCTAGTTACTGCTTGCTTGGAGGATCATGCGACTCAGTAAGAAAGGTTACAAGTACTTGAATTGGGTTCAAAAGTGATGATAAGTATAGTTATGCCATAAATGACCCTAGCTGCGAAGTTATGATCCTTTACCTCAGAGTTTACCATCCCTCAGCCGAGGAATATTTAGGGTCTGGGGTTCAGCGTTTTGGGGTTTGGGGTTAGAGTTTGGGGTTGCATAGGCGCAAGCCATTAAGACCTACCGTCTATGGGGATATTACCTTGTACAGTTCATCTTGAGGTGCTGTTTTGAACCTTCCCCAATGCACCTATAGGGAGTGTGAATACCGCTTAGGGCACTTTTTTGGAATCAAGGTGTGTTGGGCTCCATGGGTTAATGTCTCGTGAGTGTACGCTTCGCAGATTGAGGGCTGGAATCAGACTCCTCTCCTAAACCCTAAACCCTAAACCCTCAACCCTAAGCCTAAACCCCAAACCCTAAACCCTAAACCCCAAACCCGCGCTTTTTTCCGTTGGCATCTCGAGCTTCTGCTTCAGGACCGTGATACTCCACACCCTAAACTTGAGACCCCTCATGGCTTCATTAGGGTTTAGGGTTTAGGGGTTTAGGGTTTAGGGTTAAGTTTTTTTTTTGACAGTGCCTTTGGGGTACCTTAGATCATCATGTGCAGGCCCCCTATAATTGGAGGCATAACCCTTAACCCTAAACCGTAAAGCCTGAACCCGAATCCTCTAAACCCTAAACCCTAAGCCCTAAACCCTAAACCCTAAACCCTAAACCCTAAACCCTAAACCATCCTTAACTCCGGGGTCTGGGGCTCTCCGGAACTCGGAGGCCGTGGCCGACGACGTGGAGAAGCGTAGACTCGGCCGCCTGGGCGTGAGGATTCGACTTCCGATTTTTTTTCGGGATTTAGAGTTTAGCGTCTAGGGTTTAGAGTTTCGGGTTTGGGGGCGGCGTATGGGCCGGGAATTTGGATGGTTTTGAGTGGTGTCGTGGCTTGAGAATTTCGGGAGTGTGTGCATCTGTGTGTGTGTGTGTGTGAGGCGTGGACGCATTTTTGTTGGTCGTTCCGGGTTCAGCAGTCTCGTTAGGCCGCAGGCGTTTTGGAGAAGGTTTGAGGGGTAGTGGTTTGCTGGTTTGGGTGAAGTCCCTCAGGCATTACGCATGAGAGCGCTCCGTTTTAACAGCAAACCAAAATCTAAAACCTTCATACCCAAATCAACTAACCCCAGAAACCCTAAGTTCTAAACCCGTAGGCCATCGAGTTTCAGAGCCATCCGTGGCACCCCTTTAAAACAACGCGGTGAACCGAAGCTGCAGCAACAGCCTCGGGAACGACCACCCTCAACAATAACACCTAACCCCTAAATCCGTAACCCTAAACCCAAGCCCCTGAACCCTAAACCCGTAACCGGTAACCTTAAAACCCTAAACTTTAAACCCTGAACCCTGCACCCTAAACCCAACCCCAGCCCGAGATCGCAGCCGACAAGTCACGGCCCGAAGCAATATTCGAGCCCTTCCCAAGCCGCGCGCTTGTCGCGCCGATCCCCCGATTCCCAAAGCCCCAAACGCAAAGCCCAACTGGTACCTGGAAGGGTTTTCACTGTAGTTGCCCTTGTTGCAACCATGAGTTTTGTGTACTTCTCCCACGTAGACATATACAGAAACTTATGAAAGCCTAGATTGCCTGTGCAACTGGGAAGACTCTACAGCATCACAGTCACGTGGCGACCAAGTCCTACAATTACCCTATCTCGTAGCAGTGAAACCCCAGCACTAATTCCGAAACCCTAAATCTTAAAGCTCGTGTTCCTAAAGCATTCAGTCTAGACGCAATTTCTTCAACTTTACATCTTCACACTCTTCGTCGAACCATGTTAGACACGAGACGATAGAAAACATACTCCAAAGACTGTATCCTGAACCCCTCATGTGAACTCTTAAAATCGTCTGCAAACCCAAGGAAAGCTAGAACTCCTGTACCCTCTAAACCTAAACCCTAAACCCTAGACCCTAGACCCTAAGCACTAAACCCCTAAGCCCCTGAACCCTAAACCCTAAACCCTGAACCCTAAACCCTAAGCCCTAAACGCTGAACCCCTAAACCCTGAACCCTGAACCCTAAGCCCTAAATAAACCCTAGACCCTAAACCCTAAACGCCAACCCCTCACCCTCACTTAGGGGTACTTAGAAATCATTTTTAATCTTTGGTTACTATAAACCCTAAGAAGCAGCTAAAATTATAATTTTTGCTAGGGGTCTAAGTTCAGTATAGCTCAACCAAGGTCTCCTCAAGGGCCTCCGCCACATCCCCGTGGTTTCAGCGGAAGGGAAGGAGGTCGATGATGCTGCCAAGGCACTTGGGGGGCAAAGCCTTGAATTCTGAAATTTGGGGGCCTATATTACCGATACTCTCTTTGGGGTTCCTTATTATAATTATATATAGCATAATATACCCCCAAAACCCTATTCTAATTATGAAGGCCCCTATATTAGCCTTCCTAAACTCCACAGACTAAGCGCAAAGCTCCCAAACTTCCCTGTACTCCCTAAACCCAAACCCTCCAGTCCCTAAGCCATGGATGTCCGTAAGCCTGAACCCTGAACCCCTCAACCTCTAAGCCCTAAGCCCGAAACCCCAAATCCTAAACCCCAAATCCTAAACCCTAAATCCTAAACTCCTACAAAGTAAACCCCGCAACAGGCACTGGCGCTGGCTGGCTGGGAGTTCTACGAATCACCCGAGGATCAGACCGAAATGCAGCACGTCACCAAAGACGGGGGGTGCTCGGGTGTAGAGGATGTTGAGGTGGACTCTATGGCTTCCTTTAAGGGTTCCTTCAATGGTAGCGAAAATGGGTCGATAAGGTTTCTTCAGCGTTTAAGGGTGTGTAGGGCTTGCGGTCTATAAGGGCTTATGATATGTGTTTTGTGTTTAGAGTCTAGAGGTTTTGGTGCGTTGGGGTCAACCCCCTCACCGCCTCAAGCCCGAAACCCTGAACGCTAAACCCCAAACCCCAACCAAAATCCCAATCTCTAAACCCTAAACCCCAAACCTGCCCCTCCCCCCTGGTTTGGTTCAGGCCTTCTTCCACTGGTTGTGACCCCGCCGTGTGGAAGCTTGGGAGTTTAGTCTCTCCTTTCCTGTTGTGGAACATACCCCTCCGCACAGGCGCCCCGAATCCATGTACTTGAGGGGATACCATGGGGGGGAGGGAGTGGGGGCGCAGAACGCACAGCACACAACCAAATGGTTGCACATTGAATTATGGAAGTAGGTCTACTAGTTAAGGATTGTCTTTTGGAGCCTCAGTTTCGATGTAAATCCCAAATTCCAAACCCCAAGCAAACCCTAAATCCAAGATACAAAACCCCGGCTTCCATGAACCCGAATTAGACCATATCAGACCCCAAACCCCAAACCCTAAACCCTAAACTCTAAACCCTAAACCCCATAAGATTTAAGGATGGCCTGGTGGACCCCTAGGTTTCGATGCTACATCTGCCTACGGACGCACTCGGTCTTCGCCTTCCTACACCGGCCGGTGGAGCCCGAGGATGCAGGTCGGAGAAGTAGTAGAGGATTCCTTTTAGGGCTCCCAGGTAAGGGTAGAGGATTCCTTTAAGGGCTCCTTGTTAAAGGGTGGTAGAGGATTCCTTTAAGGGCTCCTTTTTAGGGGTGGTAGAGGATTCCTTTAAGGGCTCCTGTAAGGGTAGTAGAGGGTTTTTTTAAGGACAGGGTAATAGAGGGTTGCTCTAAGGGCGCCTTTGAGGGTAGTAGAGGGTTGCTTTAAGGACTCCTTTGAGGGTTTAGGGTTTAGGGTTTGGGGTTCCCTTTTGAGGGCTCCTAAGTAGCGGAGGGTTCCTTTAACGGTAGTAGAGGGTTCCTTTAGGAACTCCTTTGAGGGTTTAGGGTTTAGGGTGAGAGTTCCTTTCAGAGCTCCTAACTAGTGGAGGGTTCGTGTAAGGGTAGTAGAGGGCTCCTTTAAGGGCTCCTTTGAGGGTAGTACGGGCTTCCTTCAAGGGGCCCCAAACCCTAAACCCTAAACCCTAAACCCTAAACCCTAAACCCTAAACCCCAAGCCCTAAACCCTAAAGCCTAAACCCCAAGTCCTTCAGGAGGGGGCGGAGAGCCTCCCGACAAGAAGCAGCGAACACGGCCGCCTCCCGAGGTGCTCGAAATTTGGGGTTTTTCAGGGTTTCAGGGTTTCAGGGTTTCAGGGTTTTCAGGGTTTAGGGTTTTTCAGGGTTTCAGGGTTTCAGGGTTTTCAGGGTTTCAGGGTTTACGGTTTTTCAGGGTTTCAGGGTTTAGGCTTGAGAAGAGTGCAAGTGTTTGAAGGTCTGCATGTTTCAGGCCCAGGGCTTCAGGGTTTTCGGTGTTCAAGGGCTTAGGGTTTAGGGTTTAGGGTTTAGAGTTTAGGGTTTAGGGTTTAGGGTTTAGGGTTTAGGGTTTAGGGTTTAGGGTTGGGCTTCATGGTTTTTATGGCTTAGTTAGGGTATTGGGACAAAAGCCCTAACTAAACCCTAGGGTTTCTTGTCGAAGCCTCTTTGAATCTGCTCCAGGCGGTGAGCCCTTGAGCCTTCCCAGGGTTTAGGGTGTAGGGTTTAAGGCTTAGGGGTTTAGGGTTTCAGGTTTAGGGGTTTGGTTTAGGGTTTAAGGTATAGGGGTTCAGGGTGTAAGGTTTAGGGGTTTAGGGTTTAAGGTTTGGGGGTTTAGGGTTTAGGGTTTAAGGTCTAGGGGTTTAGGGTTTAGGGGTTTAGGGATGTTATAGGGTGTAGGGGGACACCTCCGATCAGCCCCAACGTATCGAAACTTGTAGCAAATAGACAAGGCCGGTCTTAACCCGGTACTGCAATGGTAGGATACATTCTTTGGGGTAGAGTAACCCTTGTAGAACCTCATTATAGATCCTTGTACAGGAACTCCTTAAAGGCATCATTACGGCTCCTATACCTGGGTGTGCGTTTTTCAGGTTTAGGGTTTAGAGTTTCGGGTTTAGGTTTAGGGTTTAGGGGCTTCATTAGGATTTAGAAGTCCAGGTTTTCGGGTTTAGGGCTTAGGGTTTGGAAGCTTGGGTTTTAGGGCTTGGGGTTTAGGGTTTAAAAGTTTAGGGTTGAGGGTTTCGAATTTATTGTTTCGAGTTTCGGGGCTGGATAAACCCTAAACCCTAAACCCTAAACCCTAAACCCTAAAACCCTAAACTGCAAACAGCCCAAGCCCGACACCCGTCGTTACCAGAACCCCAAAAGCTCAACTAGACACCTTGTGCACGAAGCCCAGTTCTGTTTAGGGTTGAGGGTTTAGGGTTCAGGGGTTTCCCAAAGAAGACCTACGCCCTTAACCTAAGCCCGAAGTCCCAAATGCTCCGATATCGATTGTTTGGTTCAGAACCGTCACGGAGATCCTAAACCCTAAACCCTAAACCCTAAACCCTAAACCCTAAACCCTAAACCTTAAACCCTAAACCAGATGTAGAAGCAGAGAGGTGCCATACTCGAGCGCGTGGACGCCCGAAGTCCGAGCAGCTCATCTTTCCTTCAAGTATCGGGAGATCGGGACCCTAAACTTAACCCTAAGCCCTACAAGCCTTACTTCCTAGACCTGTAGCCCTAAAGCCCAGACCCTAAACCCCCGACATCCCAAACCCCAAACGAGCTTTCGGGCTGACTTGTGGTGTTTTCTAGCAGATCTCTGGAGGAGTAACGCGGGGTCCAGAACCCTGCGCTCTACGTAAACCCCCTGACCCTAACTCCTAAGCTGGGTGCTCGAAGGGTTTGCTGGTTGTGTCTAAGCGGTTTAGGGTTGTCATGAGGGGTTTAGGGTTTAGTTTTTAGGGTTTAGGGTTTAGGGTCGAAGCGGTTTAGGGTTGGAATGCCCTGAAAGCTCAGGAAGCTTGGGGGTGCAGACGCCTTGGCTTGAGGGTTGAGGGCTTCAGGCTTGACGGCTTTTATGACGTAGGGTCTAGGGCGGGTGTCACGTCGACGTTAACTAATACGGCTGATGGTATACATCCTGCATTACCCATAGTACGAAATATACCATGGACTTCCATAGTCTGGGGCCTTTAAGGTCATGCAGGATTTACAATATCGACAGTAGTATCCTTGCACCTGTTTGTTTGAGGGTCTCCGAGTTCAACGTAAGCAGTCGGAGAAACCCGATAGGAGCCACGAGCCCGAATGCNNCAGTTGCGCGCCCGATAGCAGCAGGATTATGAGTTCTATAGGTTTCGCGACCAGGACCCCCTCCATCCCCATGAGTGTTGACACTTTTGGAACGCGAGGTCCAAAAAGTGACGACAGTTCTGCGTTTCGCGACGATTTTCCGCTCCCAGAAAAGCAGCCTGGGGGCTGGGGGCTGGGGCGCGACTCGCGAACGCTTGCGCACGCTTGCGGACGCTTGCGGACGCTTGTGGACGCTTGCGGACGCTTGCGGACGCTGCGCACACATTCCGCGTGAACTCCTAACCCCCAGACCGCCAACCTTCAAACGAGAGCCCTTCTGCTACGCGTTCGGGAAAATGAAAGCGCAGAAACACAAAACGGAAGAGTTGGACTGGACTTTAGGACTTTAGGGTACCTTCTGCTCCAGAACTTACAGTCAATGTTAACCCTAAAGCTTCCATCGGGTCCAGGTGAGGGTTTGGGTTCATGATCCCTCGCACAGAGTCGAGAGCCGAAGCCAGCAACACGAAAACCCCAAGTCAATTAAGCCCTCAAGCCCTAATGTAGAGGCCTGAATAATTAGGATAGGATGTTGGGGTCCTTTATACTATAACTATGATAGGGAACACCCCCAAAATAGTACTCATAATGATTTAGGGCCCTACATTAAACACCTCAAATCCTCAAGGGTTTCCGGTAGCGGTCATACAGCTCCTTCGGTTGCTATCTTCTTCAGGGCTTTGGGGTTCCCCCGGCATCTATCCCCACACCATCACATCTGCGGCCCGAATTTCACAAAAGCCTTTGGAGTCATCGCTAAACCGTAGACCATTTCCATCCAGGTTACATCGCCCCAAGCGTCGCAGACTGATGCTACGACGAAAGGTATGTTCGCCCCTCGACAAGACAACCCCGTTCTCTTGAAGGGTCTTACAGGCAGGATCCCTAGAATGATCCTTATCAAGGGAGAGGGGGCCAATCCCTAAGGCCTAAACCCTAAACCCTAAACCCCAAAGCCCTAAACTCCTAAAACCCTAAATCCCTAAACCCTAAGCCCAAAAACCTTAAACCCTAAACCTTAAACCCCTAAACTCCCCAACCCGTAAACGCCCACACAAAAGCCTGATCTGTGATTTCGCCTTTGAGAAAGCCCGGCCAGGTTTCCCCAAAGCTATGGCGGTATAGCCCTGATCTAACTTCCCAGAGAGTTCGATACCGCCTCATAGAAGGAACATAGCTTTGCTTAAAATTTTGGACCATGATTTAACGTCATGTTTAATATGATATCATATAGGCCTCTGCAATTTGAGGTCTATTCCTTCAGCTAAGGGGTACTGTATTTTCGGGGTTGCTCAGAGGCAACTTCCGGGGCAGCTCCCAGAAAACCCGCAACCAGAGCCCATGAATCTCCAAAACTCGGGCCCCAAACCCTAAGCCCATGAATCTGCGAAACTCGGGCCCCAAACCCCAAACCCTGGGTTTGGTAGAGGGCTTTATGGGGGGTGCGGGTGGTTCGGAGGTTTGCGAGTCTACGGATTTGCGGTTGAGCGCTTAGTTAGCTGCATACAGTTGTAGGCTGTACTCGACAGGCAACTTGGCAAGTGTGATGGAAGCTTCGGCACGCTCTTATGAGCTGATATAGGGGCCTACATAAATACCTATACTATCTTGGGGGTTCCTTATTATTATAACCAAAGTATAATATAGCCTACGCCCTTAAACCCTGAAGCCCCCCAAACCCTAAACCCTAAACCCTCAAGCCCAAACGTCCCCAAACCCTAAACCCAAAAGCTTTCGAACATCCTCGCGAAGGATCCCTACACCTCCCACCGCTTCTACTGCCCCTTCTACTGCCGGCCCGAGGCGCGCTCTTGGGATTAGTGAGGTAGTATTAGGGAGACCCCTTAAAGGGGACCCTTCTGAACCCTAAACCCTAAACCTTAAACCCTAAACTGTAAACCCCTTAAAAGGGACCCTTCTGAACCCTACTTATGGCTCTCTCAAAAGGGACCTTATCCCAAGGAGGAGGATCGTGGGACAGTAAATAAGGTTCCTTGAAGGGTTCCTCATAGGCTTCCCTAAATGGATCTATGAACTTAGTAAGTAAGGTCCTAAGTCGTACCTTAGTCGGTGGATGATAAGTAGTTGTAAGTATAGTTGTCTCAATGATGACCCTACTTACTAAGTCCCATGATCCTTTAAGTAGGGGGTTTGTGCGCTTGCGGGGCAAATTTTCCGCGTTCTTTTGGAGTTTGGGGTTTATGGCTGTCGGCTCTGGCATTCGGTTAATACGATTTACGGCTTTTGAATGTTGCGGGCTTCGGTTTAGGGTTTACGGTTTAGGGGCTTAGGGTTTAGGGGTTTAGGGGTTTAGGGTTTAGGGTTTAGGCTTTAGGGTTTAGGGCAGGAGTCTCTTTGACTCAGCTGGGGCTTCGCAAGGCGCCAGGGTGCCAAGTGTCTTCAGACGAGCTGCCAACGGAAGTGCTTGGTTCACCCAGCTTGTCGAGTTCTGCAAGAGTCGACAATTCTTGAGCTCGTGTGTTGTAGATTGTAGGGTTCGGGGTTCACAAGGCCCTAAACTCAAACCTTATCTCCTAAATCGCAGACTCTTAATCGCTCTTCCTTCCCCTGCCCTGCCCGAACAGAGTCAATCCTAAAGGATTTCATCAACCCCAGACCCTTGCAAACCCGAGTTTATATTTAATGTGAGCCGTGCACCCAAAGAGCCCAATACCCTAAATGCTGGAATACACCTGAACATAAAATACGTAGCGCCTTCGTTGATAATTTCGGGTATATTCTTGAACTGAGGGCGAACTGGGCTACCACCGAGCCTTACATAGCTGTAGCAGATCCTACGCAACCTTGTACAAGTCCAAAAGCCTAAACCCTGAACCCTAAACCCTAAACTCTAAACCCTAAACTCCCTACATTCTGGACCCTCAAGGCGACGTTGCTTAAAGCATCCTAAAGTCTGCTGCCCTAAACCCTGAACCCGCAAGCCCTCGGGCCCTATACCCTAGGCCCTAACCCCCTAACCCCATAAACCTTACTTCTCTAATAGCCAGCCTTTAACTTTTTGGGCTGCAGCATTTCGGTCCGTCGCGTTATTAGCGACATCAGGTGCAGTCCCTGGGAACAGAGGTGCAGCCCCGCATTTGTATTTAGAAAACGTTGACACATCTTGCTATTTCTACTGTGGATCTTATAACTTAGTAGTAATCTGAAAGTTTAACCTTTGATTTCTCTGGTTTGGATCTTATAACTTACAGGTAATCTGAAAGTTTAACCTTGGATTTCCCTGGTTTGTTGGGGAAGTATGGCACGCTTTCAAAGGCCGGGTCGGGCCCAGCCCAGCTCGGAGATCAGCCGTCGGTCAAAGATTCGGAGGCAACCCCTGGAGCCCCAACCCCAAGCCCTACTGTAAGCCCCTCTAAACCCTAAACCCTA
>CAJNDV010020025.1:21633-33788 GCA_905221635.1 Symbiodinium sp. CCMP2456 | reverse complement strand
AACCCTAAACCCTAAACTCTAAACCCTAAACCCTAAACCCTAAACCTAAAACCCAAACCCTAAACCCTAAACCCTAAACCCTAAACTCTAAACCCTAAACCCTAAACCCGAAACCTAAAACCCAAACCCTAAACCCTAAACCCTAAACTCTAAACCCTAAACCCTAACAGCCTCTTTGTCAGGCTGTGGCTGCAGGCGCCATTGCCGCGTTTGTCCAGGCCCTGACGTCTCGCTTGCAAGAATGAGGGTTTAGGGTTTAGGTGTTCAAGAATGATGGTGAACATGGCCTATATGGTTGAGGTTTTTGGAGGCTTTTTTCAGGGTTTGGGTGTACGGATGTGGGGTTTTGTGTGTACGGCGTGCAGACTGCTGCTGTCCAGTGTGGATGTTATCGGAGACCGTCTTTTGTATCAAGGTTTGGTGGTTTGGCTCCTTCACGCGGAACTCCAGCAAGTTGACTGGACTATCAGAGGGTTCCCAGAACTCGAGACCAGAAAACAGCTGAACACAACACCTACTGTTGTAAGGGGTCTTACCTGAGACATGATATTGGGGTGCTAAACCCTACACCCGCAACTCTCTAAACCCTGAGGCCTCCTCCGGGCTCCTATGTCATCAAGTTTTTGCAGCTGCTACACCGGGAATCCAGGGTCTGGGCCTTTCGGTTTTGGGGGTTTTCGGGTTCCGGGTCCGGTTGAGGGTAGTAGAGGCTCAAAGGTTTAAGGGGGTTTTGGGCTAAGGGCTGCCGAGGCAGCCGCTTCATAAACCACCAGAGCTTTTCTGGCCTACTGAAGACTCAAGATCCTTCTGATTGTAAGACAAGCCCTGCAAGACCATCAAACCCCCCAAAAACCCAGCTTTGAACCCTCAAGGTCTACATCCCACTGGACCTTCTGGACCTTGAACTACATGCTGCATCCCTCAAGCTTAAACCCTAATCCCTGCATGCTAAGCCCTCACTCCCTGCATGCCAACAGTCAACGCTGTAGGGGCTTAAATGATTTTCCTATATTATTTTGTGGGTTCTAAGCCTCTAAGCCCTAAACCCTAAACCCTAAACCCTAAACCCTAAACCCTAGAAGCATAGTATAATGGGCCCCAAAACCAAGTTCTGATTATGAAGGCTCCTATATCAGACGTTGCCAGGCGGCCCTCTTTGCAATCACTGAGCCCATCATGCTCCTCGGAAGACTCCAGCCCATGGGGGGCTTAAGGGTTTAAGTGTAGACGGGATTTGGGTTGGGGTTGAAGGTTACTGAGGTTGAGATGATGATGATTATGATGATGATGATGATGATGATGAATGATGATGACGACGGCGGTGATTAAACGCACGACGAAGAGGTTAGCTTCGATGACTGTGCTGCAGTGCTGCATGCAATGATGTAAACAACGGCAGTCACAGTGGCACGATGACCCCCAAAATGACGACGAAATCGACCACGATCGTTGTTGCTGACCTGCAATCTCTGTGTGCGGGTTGCTCAAAGTTTGGCTTCCACCCTTCCCTGTACTTCGCTGCAGTTTCATGAACCCCGCCAGAGACAAAGCATGGGACTCTGTGCAAATATGCCGCGGCACTGATGTCTACAGCCCTGAACCTGGCTCAAGACATGAAGCTCCGTAAGTTAGTCAAATCCAGCATCGTGTACCTGCGTGCCACTATCCATGGGTTCCAAAGTCGCTGGCACGGCAGTGCTGCTCCTCTTGTTCCTGATTCTCCGCGAAGCGGTTCGTCATGCAAGCACGCACGAAGGTGACGTCATTGCCCGAAAAGGCTATGAGAAGCAGCACGTTGAGCAGGAACATTTCCAGGAAGGATCCTGAGGGTAGGAGCTTCGGCGGCCCATTCTGCAAATGTCGTGCAAGTAGCAAGAGGTGCTACTACTTCTAGGGCTCAGGGTTTAGGGTTTAGGGTTTAGGGTTCAGGGTTTGGGATCGACATGCTGAAGAAGCAGCGTATTGGCCGTTTGTCGCTCTCAGGCAGCGTGCCAAAGTGTCTTCGCTGTCCTCACGCTCGGAGCCCCCGTGCCAAAAAGGTGGAACACGTTGCACCAGTTCGTTTCCCCCTCGATTTCTTGGTACCCTAAACCCTAAACCCCAAACCCTAAACCCTAAACCGCTTCAGTCCGGTTCCTTAGCCTTCTGCATGTGCCCTCAACTTCCCCTGTAGGCTCGTAGCTCGGACATGGCTATATTCAAGACCCTGCGCTGTAGAATGCTGCAAGCTCTCGAAGATTGCTGAGACCCTAAACCATTTGGGAAACTTTAAGATTTTCCTTATGGCTTCTATAAAGGTACCTATCCATAAATACTTTTCCGGGCCCCAAGACTACAATAAAGCAAAACCCTAAACCCCTACACCATAAACCCCGACACCCTAAACCCCTTAATCCCTAACCCCTAAACCCTAAACCCTAAACCCCTAAACCCTTACCCCTAAACCCCTTAACCCCTAAACCCTAAGGCGTAAAGACGAGGAACCGAGTGGGTGTCCGACGAAAGACATTGCGAGAGGCGATGAAGCAGGCGCTGCTGCACTCTGGAGGTTTCGGGTTTAGGGGCCTGGGGTTTAGGGTTTACGGTTTAGGGTCCTTGCAGGTCTCCATCTTCATCATGGGGATGCATCTCCCTAAACCCTAAACCCTAAACCTCCGCTCCCTTTTGGGGCTGATAGTGTGGGGCTTCTTGCGGTCCAGTCTGTCAGACGCAAAACCCTCAGCCCCCAACTCTCCGGGTTGAGGGTTTAGGTTTTTTTAAGGTTTAGGGCTTAGGGTGAGGGTTTAGTCAGACACCGCCTCTAACTCACAGCCTTTTTTGATAGAAGAACTGGTTAGTAACACCATGCCCGAGGGTTCCTCATTATTGGGGGCCTCCATTCAGGCGCCTATGTCTAGGACATTTTCAGGTGGGTAGCTACCGTTTTCAGGAGCTTTGTAGAAGGTCTATATACCTTATGGAAGCCTTTATAGAGGCCCCATATACCCTAAACTCTCCACCTGTAGTTTCCTTTAACTATGTGAAGCAAAGCGCTACATTGGGGTTTGGAGCCAGATTTACTTCATCTCAGACTATTGGGGTTCGGGTTCAGGGTCCAGCCGGGGTTTAGGATTCAGGGTCTAGTCTTTAGGGTTTAGGGTTTAGGGTTTAGGGTTTAGGGGTTCAGGGTTTAGGGGTTCAGGGTTTAGGGGTTCAGGGTTTAGGGTTTAGGGGTTCAGGGTTTAGGGTTTAGGGTTTGAGCCTACGTATTTCCGGAGCTCCCGAGCTTGAAGCCCTGCAGTCTCAACTTGCAGCTCCAGCAAAAGGTTTTGAAAAGGGGTTTTAGTTACCAATATCACTCCGTAGGGTTGCTTACTATGGTATTGCTATAAGATGACCCCCAAAACCAGGTTCTAGTTGGTAAGGCCCCGATCGTTGCACTGTCAGGTGGATGTGGGCATGATGCTGAAGCACTTCCAGACGACTCTGCCCACGAGCTCTATCTGGCTTGGACCCTAAACCCTGAACCCTAAACCGTAAAGGTTTAAGGTTTGAGGGTTTGGGTTTAAGGGTTTAGGGCGTAGGGTTCTCTAAGAGCTCTATACGGATTCCTTCAATGTTTTTAAGGGATCTAATTCGCGGGTTCTTTAAGGGTTTTGCGGATTTTGACTGAGTTCGTGGGCCAGGTTTTGTTTATTGTCCAGGGCAGGGTGGTCGCTCCATTATTATTCTTATTATTACTATTACTCTCATCATTACTACTCTTATTCTTGTTCCTCTTATTCGTTTTCTTATTCTTCAAAATATTCTTGTTCTTATTCTTCGTGTTAGTGTTGTTGTTTCGTTGCAGCTGCAACAACTAATGACTCGCCGAAGTGGGGGTTGAAAGCACGGTACTAGGCCCAGAACAGCGCCCAATCAAGGGTGTAGCGCATGTGGGAAATTTTCCAAACTAGGGTCCCTTTTAGGTCACAAATATAGTACGGCACCTTCATAAGAAGGACCCTGAAAGGGACCCTAATTTAGAGAACTACCCATGTGAAGAACTGCCTCAATGCTGAAAGCATATGAAGTCCTGGTTTCATCAGGTCATTATGGAAAGAAAGCAACCAAGCGGGTTGTCGAACTGCCATAGATCCCGTGGTCAAAGCAGCCGAATGTAAACATGAAGGCATATGCAAGGCAAAAAATGCATCCCAAAGTGAATGAACCTCGTAGACAAGGCTGTGTGAGCGTGCTATCGGAGAACACGTAAGTGGCTCAAGCCAAAGCCGTTCTCTCAAGCATTGGTAAACTAACACAAGACCTACAAAGGTAAAGGAACGTCGTGGAAAGAGGAAGGAACGGTCACCAGCCAAGAACCAGATAGCAGAGCACCACTCCGGCCCCGAATACCTTTCCGGCCGGACTGCCCAGCCTCCGCTAGCCAGCATGGGCCAGAGCCACCCAGGCAGCGTTGCAGCCATCATAGCCATCCAGCCCGCCAAGCCGGAGGGCGTGGAATCAGCTTCGCACCTGTCTGCGGAAGGGGCCCGAAGGCCCGGGGGCCCGGGCGGGGGAGACCGCCGTTCCCGGATGCTCGCTCTACAGATTTAAAGCCAGCTGTGGCGCCTCGCCTGATTACTGATGCAGACTTTTCCTTGGACCCGACAGCAGCTTGACCAGCTGACGTTCATGATGCTCGTTTCTGTGCGGTTCCGTGAAAATAGAGAGGCCCGCCGTGCCGGTAACAATCCATAGGGTGCTCTTGCAAAACGCAGGCGATCCGGGGGAGCTCATCCGGATGATGCTGATGATGCTGTCGTATTTCCAGGATCTTGGGAACGCCCGGCCAGCTGATGCGACGTGAACTTTGGAAGAGCCCGGGATAGCCCGGGCCACTGATGCTGATGATGCTGGTCTGCCCCCTGTATCTTGGGAATGCACGGGCAGCTGATGCTCATGATGCTGGTTTGTGCCGTGCATCTTAGGAAAGCCCGGACGGCTGATGCTGATGATGCGTGTTTGCGCCGCTGATTTCGGGAGTCCCAGAGGGCGGCTGATGCTGATGATGCTGGGTTGTGCCGCGTATCGTAGAAGAAACCCGTTCGGCTGATGCTGATGATGCCGGTTTCTCCCGTCTATCCTTGTGCACGAGCGGCTGATGCTGATAATGCTGGCTTGTGCCGTCCTTCGCGATCTTGGAGAAGCTCGACCGGCTGATGCTACTGCTGCCGTCGTGTTTCCGGTAGTGTTGGGGAACCAGCGATGGCTGATGCTGATGATTGCGTTTTTTTCCGGAAGGCCCGGCACGGTGATGCTTATGATTTGTGTTTTTCTTTTCTATCCGGGAGTCCTGGAAAGCCCAGCCGGCTGATGTTGCTGGTCTGTCCTGGGATCTTGGTAAAGGTTGGAAAGGTGCCGGCCGGTTGCTGTTGAAAATCTTCTTTCCTGAAATCTTCGCAGACTGACTGTTTAAGGGTTTAGGCTTGAGGGTTTGGGGTTCGGGGTTTAGGGTTTGGGGTTTGGGGTTTAGGGGTTTAGGGTTCAGGGTTTAGCGTGGATCTTGGAAAGCCTGGCTGGCCGATGCTAACCACGGTGGTCTCTCCCGATGATCTTGGAAACGCACTGGCCGATGATGCCGGTGTCTCTCCGGGATCTTGGAAGCGGCAACCGACTGATTCTGAGAACCTGCTGTGACAGTATACTAAATACAGTACTAGACTTCACCATGCTACACTATTCCTTACCCTAGCAAGTATATTGTAGTGCACAATACTAGGTGGTACTGTGTGATACTAGTATTGCATTGTTTTTTACATGATGGTGGCCTTTGCGATCATCCAGGCGAAGCCCAGCCGACTGATGCTATCGAGCTCCGCGGGTCTAAACCCAAAGCCCTAAACACAGACCCCAAAGCCCCAAACCACAAACCCGTAAACCCTAAACCCCTAAGCCCTAAACCCCAAATCCCAAACCCCAAACCCTCAACCCTAACCCCAAACCCCAAACCCCAAACCCTTCTTCTACATTCTGATGGATCCCAGGAGTCTGATCAAGCAGCCGTTGAACGAGGGGCTGCTAGCGGCGATGAGGGCCACGGGCTGGTTTCTTGGACAAAAGCCCCAAGGTTCAAGCTCTTTTAAGGGATCTATCAGGGTTTAGGGTTTAGGGTTTAGGGAACGCTAAACCCTGGAAGGGATGGATCCCTTTAAGGGATCTATAAGGGTGTGGGGTGTGGGGTTCTGGGTTTGGGGTTGAGGGTGTATATATCCCTTTGAGGGATCCCTTTAAGGGATCCATAAGGGTTTGGGGTTCAGGGTTTGGGGTTGAGGATGTATCCTTTTCAGGATGTGAAGTCTAGGGCTGATGGTTTGGGATTTTATACGGTTGAGGCTTTGGGGCTTTAGGATTTAGGGTTTGCGGGCTTGCATAAGCGGTAGGGCCTTCCATCGGCTCCAGTCCAACAAAGTAAACAGGGACCGCGGCGTGGGGTCTTCAAGTTTATGTTATTGGAGATGTCCGCATGTGGAAGCCGGCACCCTGATTTCATAAGTTGTGTGGCTTCATCTGCTTAGCGCCAAGCCTTTGGAAGCTCACGTGCAAAGCTACCAGCAACTACCGTACCAGCATGCAGTATTCCCCCAACATTGCAGCTGCGTTTTTTTTTTTTTTTTTATCGCGGCCGTTCTCATGACGAGCCACTGTTACAGTCATCTGCTGTCTCTGATGCTTGTTAGTTCCATGGCTAGCATTCTGACCGACATTACCATTTGTATACAGTCTTTCTTCGTGCAGCATCGGCTTGAGCTGCTGCGAACCCAATGTACCCCGCTGTTGCCAATGTGAGCAGTTGTCGCATTGTCGCTGCTCGTCTCTTGTGCCTGCTCGAACCAATGTCAAAAACGCGCGAAATCAGAATAGCAAGCCACCTTTATCATCGTAAACGACCATAACCTGCTTTTTTCGTCTTACTGAACCCCCCATATTTCATAGGGATCCTGCAGAAAAGCAGATCTTGGTAGGTTCAAATAAAGTATTTGTCTCAATTCAGGGGGGCCAAAGCCCAAAACCCCAAATCCTAGAAGCCATAAGCCCGAAACCTTAAACCCTAAACCCTAAGTCTTAAAACCCTAAACCCTGAAGCCGTAAGCCCTAAACACTAAACCCGAAACCTTAAACCCTAAACCATAAGCCTTAAAACCTTAAACCCTAAACCGTAAACCCTAAACCCTAAACCCAACACCCTAAACCTAAACCCTAAACCCTAGACCCTAAACCCTGAAGCCCTAAACCATAAACGAGAGCCTGGCCCAGGTCCGACGGAGTCCAGGGTTTAGTGCTCGGGATCCTGTACCCCACCCTCACGCTGCCCCTCACGCGGCCCGGCGTGAGTTTTTGAGGGTTTAGGTGCCATTAGGGTTCAGGGTTTAGGGTTTAGGGTTTAGGGGTTTAGGGGTTTAGGGTTTAGGGTTTAGAGTTTAGGGGTTTAGGGTTTAGGGTTTAGGGTTTAGGGTTTGAGTTTAGTCTGTGGCGGAAGGGTGGGGCTTGGAGAAAAGGGCTGGGCTTGCTTGAAGGAATTCTGCAGCTTTCTTTGCTGAGTTTTGCTCATATAGTTTGAGAGGGGGATTAGCCTGCATTGATGTGACTTGGGGTGCGTTTGCATGGGTTGAGCTGGTTTTTTTCGATTTGAGAACGGCTCAGCTTTTCCATGGGATTTGGGAAACCCTGGCTCAACCCTGAACTGTAAAACCCTAAAAGCCTAAAGGCCCGCTTTCTTTGAAGCTTCAGCCGGTCGTGGCCCCTGCTTGAGCTTAGGGGGTTGGGTTTATTGTTGGGGGACAGCTTCTGTAGACTGTTCGAATGCGTAGGGTTTGTGGCCCCAAGCCGTAATCTGGAAACCTAGCTAAGTACTAACACTGTCCCTTGGGGGTTTCATCAATAACTGTAGTTTTAGTAAACCTCCCTGCCCCCTTAAAAGGGGTTCTAGAAGGAGTTTAAGGCTTAAGGAATATTTTTAAAGGAGCCCCAACCACATTCTGAGTATTCCGGCCCCATTCTTATCGATTCGCAAACCTGCACTCCGGAAGGAATTTCCGCATGCGCAAGTCCTTGAACGAGACCTACAACCTCGGAGATTTGTCGCTTTGACGACTGTAGGAATCTGGGGGTCAATGGTTTAGGAGGGCCTCAGTAACTGCAATCGGGTCTTTGGGTATATTGTTCATTATTGTTCCATACTTATACTTAGGGCTTTGGGGCTCTATGATCCTAGTTTAGTTCAAAACGTCGACCTTTTTGGAGCTAGGTAGTCTAGTAGGGAAATATACCACTGGTAATTCAGATCCCTTGATTTCATACTTGTGTATTCCCTGAAGCCTAAACTCTAAACGTTGAACCCTTAAGCCCCAAACCCTAAACCCCTAAACCCTAAACCCTAAACCCTAAACCCTAAACCCGAAGCATCGTCGTGACTTTGAGAGGCGAAGGTGGCTGTTGTTGGGTGAGAGAGGTGCTTAGGTGATTTGGCGGGGGTTTAGAGGTTTAGGGTTGAGGGTTTAGGGGTTAAGGTTTAGGGGTTTGGGGTTTAGGGATCAAGTGGCTTACGGTCTAGGGTATAGGGCTGTTTTAAGTTAAGGGGTTTAGGGTTTACGGTTCAAGAATATAAGCTTTATGGGTTTAGGAGATTGTAATTCTGTCTTGTCGTAGTTCAAAGCATAAGCCGCACATCGCACGAACATCATGCTGAACCCAAGTGCTAGACCGCAGTCCCTGAGCGCCAAAGCTAACGCCTGGAATTCCAACGTTAGCCCAACCACCTTTTTTTTCTTGGAGTTCTTCGTATTGTTCCCTTAAAGATCCCGTAAAGTCGTAAAGAGCCATTACAGAATTCTAAAAGCTTGTTCGGAAAACCCCAAATCTTAAGCCTGCTCGACCCAGAGGCGCGGAACACTTATGCAAAAGGGCTGGGAATACTCAGAAGATAATTTGGGTCGTTCTCTTAACTGGGTCCCATTTAAGATCCGTTTGAGAAGGGTGCCGTACTATTTGGGGGGACCCAGAAAAGGAAACCCACATCTAGAGAACTACCCAAATCTTGAGGTTCGAACCCTAAACCCTAAACCCCTGAACTCCTACCCTAAACCCTTAAAGCCCTCAAAAGCCCTAAACCCCAAATCCCTAATTTCCTAAACCCTAAACCCTAAACCCCTAAAGGTACAAGGCCTACTGGCCAACTTTAGTGCGCGATGTGGTGGGGCAGCAGACCCGAACTCGCGTGACTTAGCTTCCAGCCGTTTAGAGGTTTTGGGGTTTAGGGGTTTAGGGTTTAGGGGTTCAGGAGTGTAGGGGTTTAGGGGTTTAGGGGTTTAGGGGTTTAGGGTTTAGGGGTTTTGGGATTTTAGGGTTCAGGGGTTTTGTGGTTTAGGGTCTAGGGGTTTAGGGTTTCAGGGGTTTAGGGGTTTAGGGGTTTAGGGTTTAGGGGTTTAGGGGTTAGGGATTTTTGGGTTTAGGGTTTAGGAGTGTAGGGGTTTGGGGGTTTAGCGGTTTAGCGGTTTAGGGTTTAGGGTTTAGGGGTTTAGGGTTTAGGGGTTTTCGCCGTGGGCCTCCTTAACTTTTGGTGGTTTGAGGGTCTGATTACAGGCTTCAATTAGTTAGGGCCTATAGGTTTTTGGGTATATAGTTCAACGCTTGGAAGGTTTTGGGTACTCGGGTTCGGGGTTGTGGGTTCAGGGCAGTTTAAAGTCGACGCTTGTATACTTGTATTGTTAGGCTACGATGCTTGTGTGCATTGGTGGTTTCTTTACAAGTGAACTTTCAGTGCTACTCTTGTCGCGATTGTCTAGAGACCTTGGTGTTCATCACGTCCACTGTCGAGACACACAGTCTGTGTGTACATATATATATATATACATGTGTACATTGTATCGAATGCATGTGTGTGTACGTATATACATATAGTGTATAAAATGGAATGGTTTTAATTGGCACTAGTATTACCTGTGGCAGTGGCAGTGTCGGTGGTGGTGGTGGTGGTAGTAAGGAGGAGGAGGAGTTCTTACATAGCAGCAGCAGCAGCAGCAGCAGCAGCAGCAGCAGCAGCAGCAGCAGCAGCAGCAGGAGCAGGAGTAGTAGCATAGTGCTAGTGGCAGCGGGGCAGCCACGGTGGCAATGGTAGTGGCGGTGGTACGGCGGCGACGACGATGACCACCACCAAAACGATACGCCAGGACCGAATCCTGATCTCCATGATCTTAATCTTGGAATTCAACATCTAACCATCTTCTGAGCCTTGCCGGGCTTGCCATCTAAGGTCAGTAGCTTCTGCGTGCACACACTGGGTTGGGCGCGGCAGTCGCCGGCTGCCATGGCCTTCTCGATGTTCATGACGTGCGTGCTTTGGTGGATGAGTGGGTTCGGGTTTAGGACTTGGGATCGTTTATCATCATCGTCATCGTCATCACAATCATCATCACCATCACCATCACCATCACCATCACCATCACCATCATCATCATCATCATCATCAGCACCATCATCACCACCGTCACCACGGTTACCACCGGCACCACCGGCACCACCAGCACCTCCACCACCACCACCACCATCATCGCCACCACCATCATCATCACCACCATCATCGTCATTATCATCCTTATCATGACCATCATCACCATGATCATCATCAGCAACGGCATCACCATTATCACTACCATCACCATCATCATCATCATCGTCATCACCATCGTTCATCATCATAACCATCGTCATCTCAGCATCGGCATGGGCTTTTCAAGCAGAAGCAGCAGGGACTGTCCAGAAGCGTCATTGGTAGCGGTCACAGCATGTGCTTGCCATCTCGGTCTCGGCAAATTGCCAAAATCCACCGACGTCTCGCGGGTGACAAAGCGGTGTGCGTTGCGTATGCTGGTGCAGTGTAGTTTATGTTTCTGCCTCTTCATTCACTCATGGTTTAGGGTCCCTAAACCCTACACCCTAAACCCTAAACCCTAAACCCTGAACCCTAAACCCCTAAACCCTAAACCCTAAACCCTAAACTCTAAGCATCAGCGGCCGCTGAGGTCATTTCATCTCCCTTCAACGAGCTTCGGAATTTTTACATGAAGCGGGGGGACATGACCTGGAAGGTGCCAAACTTATCTGCGACGCTCGTGAGTTTAGGGTTCGAGGGTTTAGGGTTTAAGGGTTTAGAGGTTTAGGGTTTAAGGGTTTAAGGGTTTGGGGGTTTAGGGTTTAGGGTTTAGGGTTCACGGGCTTAGGGTTTTGGGGGTTTAGGGTTGGGGGGTTGAAGCGACGGTCTAGGGTTCTGGGATATTTTGGCGTTTTGGCACAAGGTCTTCAGGATGCCACAACTCGAGTTGGGCTCAGGTTTAGTATCGCCAACAACTTAAAACCCGAAGCACGGTGTAGGGTTTAGGGTTTAAATAAATCCCTACACCCTCAAAACTTTTCCGGGGTAGCTTCGGGCTTCAGTGATTCAGGGTGTACTGGAAGCTCATCCTAAAGGGCCTGAGTGTATAAGAGTCTCAGAAAAAAGGGGACCCCGGAACAGACTGCAACTAGTAGCATCCTTCTCATAGCTAGACCCTAAACCCTAAACCCTAAACCCTAAACGACGCCAAGAAACCCCTGCATGAATCCCAAGGATCCCCGAATATGGCCGGGGTGTAACACCTCCAAAAGCTAGTCCTTTTAAGCACTCCAAACCTTAAAAACCCCTAAACCCTACCAAAACCTAGTCTTCCCAACTTAGGCTTTCAGATTTGCGGTTTGGGTTTCAGGAATAACCCTACCAAAACCTAGTCTTCCCAACTTAGCTTTCAGATTTACGGTTTAGGTTTCAGGGATTTGGAGCCCCCAGCCTTGCTCCACAAAGACTTTACAGTACCTTCGTGGTGGAAGCTTGTTCATCTAGGGGCCTGAATAATTACCAATACTACTNNTTTGTTTGGGGGTTCCTTATTGTAAAAATAACATAATGGGCACCAAAGCCCCGTTCATTCTAATCATTTTACGGCCCCTATTTGTTGCAATTGCCTCCAGCTTCCTTGGACATGTCTTTGCACATGTAATTACATATGTACACAAGATGTACATCTGTGTAGGTTCGTGAGTGTGTGTGTATATGTATATGTAAATAAAACCCTATTCTAGCCCAACCTAAACCCTAAACCCTA
>CAJNDV010020025.1:9164-20870 GCA_905221635.1 Symbiodinium sp. CCMP2456 | reverse complement strand
AAAGCCTAAAGCCTAAAACCCTAAAACCCTAAAGCCCTAAACCCTACAACCCTAAACCCCACGGCCCTTCCTTGAGGAGTACTGGGCTCTCTGGCTATGAACCAACAGGAAGGTCTAGGACATGTTAGCGTAGATAGCCCCTAGGAGAACTTTAAGTTCTTTGGCCTTACATAGTCCTGTCTATCTGAGAAAGTTTACAAATTTTTGGGCCGGGTCACGGAAGAAGGGTCTAGAATGCTTTCAGGTGTGTAGTTACCGTTACAGGAGCCTTATAGAAGGTCTATATACCTGATAGAAGCCTCATAGAAGCCCGATAGACCCAAAACTCCCCACCTGTAGTTTCCTTTACGAAGGAGTTGTGTTGGAACTTCCAGGAGGCTAGGTTCACTTACAATGGCCAAGCTTGGAGCTACTACAAGCCCCACGCACTTACATGGGTTTGGGGTTTAGGGCCTAGGGTTTAGGGTTTAGGGTAAAATTATGGGCCCGTTTTGGTCCCTTAAATTATAAGGAGTATATTACAACACAGACCCCAAAAGGGCCCAGGATTTTGATCAGCCCCCCCACATGGTTTTTATGCAGAAACCCCGACTCAGGTTAGCATTGTGGGCAGGCTACTGGATCGTCCCGAAGCTGACCAGGTTTCTTCAGCTTTTCGCCGCAGCACTGGGCCTCTAAGGTTCAGGGCTATTGAACTCCAAACTCTCGATCCTTTCTATTTAGGGTTTAGGGTTTAGGGTTTAGATTCTTATTTAGATCTTGAAACGCTACTGCTGAATATGAAACCCATGGATCCGAGCTGCATGTGCGCAGTAACAGTCGTCCAGCAGTGTGTCATAAGTATGACTGAGGGTGGATGCACAGCAAGGACGCTTGTGTATGTAGAGCAACCCTCACATACAAGCTCTTGGATTTAAGAAGTAAGCCCCGAACACAGCCTTGAAGCACTCAGCCGGTGTCGCAAGACCTTGAAATCTGCGCCATTGGCTCCCATAAAGCCCAGCAGGACAATCCGAAACTTAGAGCCGAAAGTGTAGCTAGTGGCAACCCAGAAAGCCCTTACAAGCTTAAGCGCTAAGTTACCACACCTCAGCAAGCTGTATACCGAAGCCTTAACTCTTGCACTTCAGCCCTAAAACACAGAAGGCCCTGTTCCTTGATGTTCCTTGTCACATCTCTGACACTGGGTTTTCCACTGGGGTCCTTGCGATGGCCAGCCCTGCCAATGAGAACTGGCCGGTTCTATTTCGGAGCTGCTAAACCCGAAACACTCAATCCTATGCCGTGAAACCCCAACCTAAGCCCCAAGAATCATAGCAAAGTGCTTAGCCTGCACAGCTTCTGGATGCTGGCCACTGTTACCGCGGAGCCGTAGAGTTTGGGTCCTGACCTTGTTTACGAGCATAAAGAGAGTCTCTGTGTTAAGCCCTAAAACCTAAACCCTAACCCTCCGTTTTGGTTTGGGGCCTTGGGACTACAAGTCAAGGGCTTCGGGGCAGGATTCCGAGTCTGAGGGACAGATGTGAGGCTGGCTTGCTAGCGCTTGTGCTCAAGGCATCTAGATACCGAAGCCCTAAACCATAATTCCAAAGCTGGAACCCAGATGCAAGAGAGTGGACTACCTCTCGGAGAACTGGCTTCTACCGTCTCCGATGGGCACCCAAAGAGGGCGCTCAATTCACATTTTTTGTAAGCCAGCCCTTGAGTCCAAACCAGCAGCGCAATGCTGAAGCTTGTAGAGCTCAGCCTAAACCATTCACCCATGTATACGGGTTTAGGGTTTAGGGTTTAGGGTTTAGAGGTTTAGGGTTTAGGGTTTAGGGTTTAAGGTTCAGGCTGGGGGCATGTGCAAGGGTTGTTTAGGGATTTGCGGAATGTATCCGCAACCCCCAATGCCCCGCCAAAGGCTTTCCCAACACCGGCCAAACCCTAAACCCTAAACCCTAAACCCTAAACCCTAAACCCGTCATCCTGCCTTACAGAAGCCTGAGTAATCGGGAATAGTAGCTGGTCCGCAGTCCTCAGTGCTCTTCATTAGAATTATGAAATGAGAATAAAGGGCCCCATAGTAGAAACTGGCCCTAAACCCTAAACCCTAAACCCTAAACCCTAAACCCTGGACTAGTTGCCTTCAGCAAGAAGCTCTGGGTGTGTACAGGGACTCAGGTCTGGAGTGATCTGCTTTGTACAGGCAACTGTGCCAGTGGATGCACAGTGATACAGCGCAGCGACGAGAGACCGGCGACTAGTTCCGTAGAAGCTTGTAAGTAGCTTACTACACCTTAAACCCTACACCCCGACCTTAACTGCTAGGTGGAAAAAGGTGCTTAACAAAAACCAAAACCCCTTAAGAACTTAATCGTTTTTAGGTTCAAGGAGTTTGGGGTTTCAGAGATCCGAGAGCTGCCCAAGCTTGAATCCGCGCCCTGCGGCCTGAAAGGCACGAAGTGGCAAAAGCCTTGTACTTGAAGCTGTACGAGATCTCTCCTGCCACAGAAGTGCTCCAGCCATCCGCAGCCCAGGACCCTTCAAAGACACGAGCAGAAAGACGTACTATAGGGGCCTTAATAATAATTACCTACACTATTTTGGGGGTTCCTTATTATAACTATAGTATAATATACCCTCAAATCCTATTCTAATCATTAAGGCCCCTATATTTGTTTTATGAATTTCAGATGAACCCATCTGACTGTTGTCTCCCCGATGTCTCTCGTTTGTCCGAGCTGCCCTCATGAAGAGCGGGCGAGAAGAGAGGTGACAAAGCATGAATGGGCGTCTCGAAGACGGCTCGGCGACAGCCTGAGAATAACTTGGGGTGTCGGGTTTGGGATTTAGGGCATCAAGTCTGCGAGCTAGGATTCGGGGTTTCGGCTTGGCTTCGAGCCAGGGGATCTTACGTCCAAGCTTTGGGGAATAGGCTAGCGGCTAGCCAGCCTTCAATGCTCTACTATAGAAGCCTTAGTTGCATATATTATTTTGGGCGTTCCTTATTATAAATCTAGCATAATGGGCCCCAAAACCTGATTCTAATTATTAAGGCTTCTACATTATCCCGGAATCTTCCGATGTTTCGAGACACCCAAGCTCGGGGACAGCCATCTTCCTCTGCCCCAGTGCCATCAAAAAGCAAAAATGCCAGGGCAATCCGGCTTCGGGTCTAGGGTTTAGGGTATCGACCGCTTGAGTAATGAAAGTACATTAGATTATAGACTGCCCTACATCATGATTTAAACCCTTTCCCCCAGTTACGTGGTGTCCGGTTCTCTGTTGACCTAGCTGTGTCCCGTGGCTCCTTGTTACGGGTTCAGAAACCTAACTAACCCTTTGCGGGGGCGTAGCTTGCCATAGAGGTCTGAATTAATTTGCAATCATATCCCCTTATCCTCCTTCTATACTTTGCAACATGCCCACAAACCATCCAAAGCATCTTCCAGATGTACAGCAGCAAAGAAGTCCTTACATGAACCCCGCAACTCCGACCATGTCGAACCCTAACCCTAAGCAGTCCATTTCGAAAGCCCTCCCAGAGACTCCAAAACCCCTTAATTAAGGAATATACCTTAAATCACATTAGAATTAAGGAATATACCTTAAATCATATTAGGGATCCTATTATAATTTAAGGTATATTCCTTAATTAAGGGGTTTTGGAGTCTCTGGGCTGTGCGGAGGCCGTCGAGCTCACAGCATGGGCCTCGCAGATGCTGCGCTCCGGCTGAGATGGCGCCCCAACCACCCCAACTATTCTCAGATAGGGTTTAGGGTTTAGGGTTTAGGGTTTAGGGTTTAGGATTTTGGGGTTTAGGGTTTAGGGTTTAGGGTTTAGGGTTTTGGGGTTTAGGGTTTAGGGGTTAGGGTTCACTCCCCAATATTTAGCGGTCAGAGTCACAGTGCGCAATGCTAGGGGTGCAGGATTTAGTATGGAAACTTCCTTGCTGTTAGGTGGCCCATCGTTCGATCCCAAACACTATAAGGAGGTGCAAATGGTGAGTGCTAAGCCCCCCTGTAAAGAGTTTTCAGTATACTATGAGACTATGAGATACCCCACAGCCTATTTCTATTCCCCTATAACCTTGCACTTCTACAGGACTCTTTCAAGAACCCCTTAGATTTCCAGGATTACGATGCCTTAACCCTAAACTAACCCCAAATTCTAAATCCCAAACCCTCACCCATCCGGGACAACATGCTGACGCAAGCGCACGATAAGTGGGTGAGCCCGTTTTCCTGAAGTAGAAGGCGCACCCACCACTCGCACACTGTATACACACCCTAAACCCTAAACCCTAAACCCTAAATCCTAAAACCAAGGACTGGCAGCCAGAGCTGCGGCCCTCCATGGAGTTGATGCCCGAGGCCTCCGGCTGGCTCCAACTCGCCCCAAGTAAGAAGCGTTTGGGGGTTTAGGGTTTAGGGTTTAGGGTTTAGGGGTTTAGGGTTTAGCTTAATTCTCCAATACCCAACCTTTAAACTTTGTGGATTGTTATGTTTTGGTAGTAATCTGAAAGTTTAACCTTTGCATTCCCTGGCTTGTTGGGGAAGTAAGGAACGTACCCTAAGCCCCTAACCCTAGAACGGTTAAGGTCTGGGGGTTTAGGGGATTAGGGGTTTCTAAGTGTTTAAGGTTTAGGTTTGGGGTTTGGGGTTTTGGGGTTTGGGGGTTCGAGGGTTTAGGGTTTGGGGTTTCGACCCCCAAGTAGGTGGTGGTATTCTTGGAGTCTGCGGGGCATGTCACTGTGGCTCAGCGATCTCACATTCGGTGGTGTAGGGGCTTTTAATAGTTCCGCAGGACAGCCAGCCTGATGACGGCGATGATCGCAACGGCGTCGGTGTGCAGCGAGATGACAACGACAACAGCGTCAGTGTCACTAAGCGCATGGCGGTGTCAGGCCTACTCAGGGACAGGATCAGAGCCAGAGTCATCGGCGACGCTCCCGCCATTCTCGCAGTGACCGACAATTTTGTCGAGGTATCGACAGAGTCCACTGTGACAAAGGCGATCGCAGAGTCAAGGTCAGAGTCAAAGGAGCGCTTCATGCCTGTCTACGACTCGGAGATCACATGCGTCATGCACGACCTCTTCTTGAAGAAGGCGACAGAGGTCAGTGTGAACTCAGCCTAAACGCCTGAACTCGTTCAATCGAGGGCTTGAGGGGTACATTTTATTGCAACTCAGTCTCTTTTAGCGCACCCGAAAAAAACCCCTAAACCCCGATGGAACCCTGCAAAACCTTGTGAAACCCTGCCAAAAGATATTTCAACCACCATCCCCTCGATTTAGGGTTTAGGGTTTAGGGTTTAGGGTATGGACTTGGGGTTCCGAGATTCGTTAGACCTGTGCAGGGGCGAAAAGTTAGGGAACAAGGTGTGAGCCTTTAAGGAGCCCGCCCGCCTGTCCGGCAGCTTGTTAGGGCTTTGAGGTTGAGGGTTCGGGTTTAGGGTTCAGGGTTTAGGGTTCAGGGTTTAGGGTTCGGGGTTTACGGTTTGGGCTTTGGGGTTTAGGGTTCAGGGTTTGAAGGTATTCCCGGGGTCGTTTTGCAATCGGTCGGGTGGTTTGGGAGGTTCTCAGGTTTGTGGCTGTTCCTAAACCCTAAACCCTAAACCCTAAACCCTAAACCCTAAACCCTAAACCGTGCTTGTGGGTTTATGTTTGTCAGGATCTGTAGGGTTTAGGACTTAGGTCGGCTTCCTGGCACGAGTGCAGAGAGTTTCGGGCGTTTCCTGTTCACTGAGGCTTATGGGGTTACCCCGGATGAAATCTAGATCCAGAAACCCTGAACCCTGAACTCTAAACCCTTAAACCCTTAAAGCCCAAACCCTAAACCCTAAACCCTTAAACCCCAAACCCTAAGCCCTAAAGCCTCAAGCCCCAAACCCCAAACCCTAAGCCCCTAGACCCCAAGTCCTTCAACAGAAGCCTGAAGCCCGAAGCTAAACAGGCCTGGCCCAAGGCCGGAGCAAATACCAGCCCTGGGATTTGAGTTTTGGGGTGTACCTCCCAACCAACTCAAGGATCACGGACCGTTTTAGGGTTTAGGGTTTAGGGTTTAGGGCCCCAGAGCCTTAATGCCCCTACACGCTGGACCTTGGCCTCCAGATCCCGAACCTTAAGTAACCCGAAACCCCCGTTCTTGTTGCCTAAAGCCTCGGGTCAGTAATAAGGGTACCCTTTCTCCTACTATTCGGCTGGCTGTCAGTAAGGAAAAGGATGCTACTGGGGAACCTACATCACCTAAACCCTGAATCTTCATCCCTAAACCCTAAACCCTAAACCCTGAAACCCCTGAACCCTAAACCCTAAACCCTACCATCCTAGTTCCTTGACCCCGGTCCTTTGGAGTTATGCTCGGCAGGTTCTGCTCCGGTCTAGCGGCGGCGGCGCCGAGGCGGCATCTCTTTGAGACCCCAAGCCAAACCCCAAACCCTAAGGGTTGTGCGTGCGCTCCCTAAAGCCTAAACCCTAAACCCTGCACCCCTAAACCCTAAACCCTAAACTTCTAAACCCTAAATCCTAAATCCTAAACCTTAAACCCCTAAACCCTAAACCCTAAATCCTAAACCCCTAAACCCTGAATCCTTACCAACCCTAAAGCCTAAACCCCTAAACCCCTAAACCCTAAACCCTAAACCCTAAACTGCTGATGGACAGAATTCTGGACCGCCTCAAGTATCTCAAGCTATTGTGGAATGGTGCAGGAGGTTGTCTATCAGCAGCATGAGCCGAAAAACCATGTGCCCATGAATGAGCGGCTGAAGGACTTCCACACAAAGGCCGATGCATTGAAGATGACCAAGCAGAGCCTGAAATAGCTGCGAGAAGTGTTGGCGAAGAGAAACTGCCATGGATCGGTTTAGGGTTTAGGGTTTAGGGCAAGATAGAACAGACAAAAGCAGGCAAGCGCATTGCCAACAAGCGGCGCTTGGGAAAGGGGCCTCCGTGCCTGCAGTTTTAGAGTCAAAGGTTGGCAATCTGTGGCACTTTCTCAAGCAGTTTTCAGGGCTTACATGGGGTAATGTACATAGTTTATGCTGCGCCTTCCTTGCATCATATCTGAGCAGCGCCGCCTGAGCAGGACCTTCTTCTGCAAAAGACGCCAGGGCTTTGCATCAAGTTGAAGCTTTGCACCAATAGCCCCAACCCCGAGGCACACCCAAATCCTTGAACACAAACCACCCAATTGCGCAGAAAGAGCCCGCGCTTGGACCTCCAACTGCCCCCGGACGCCGGACCGTATAGACCCGAAGCTATCAACACCTCTGCCCTGAAACACACCCGCAAACTGTAAACTCCCCAGCCGCCCTAGACTTAGAGTAAAACAGATCCTGCAAGTTTAATTTTAACCCTAAACCCTAAACCCTAAACCTTTAGAGTTTGCGGGGTTGTACGGGGCGGCTACCTCTGCCCTGTGCAGGTCTACAGAGGTGTCTGGTTCCGCAGATTCAGTCGCGCGGCCGTTGTTTTGGGTTTGGGGTGGATTAACGGTTCATGCAGGGTGTATGTAATAGAGGGGCCTTAACAATTACCTATACTATTTTGGGGGTTCCTGATACTGATTGTCTATGATTATAGTATAATGGGCCCCAAAACCCTATTCTTATTCTCAAGGCTCCAAAAGTAGGATTGCGGGTTTCGAGTTTAGGATTTAGGGTATGGGGTCTAGGACTATAAGGCCCTCAAGTCCTATAAATCCTAAACCCTACACCCTATACCCTAAACCCTGGACCCTACATCCTACACCCTAAACACTACATCCTAAGTCCTAAACTCCTATCCCTAGGACTGTTAGGTGCCAGCTGAATCTCGGGATTCAGGCCTCAGGCACCGTAATGTAGGGGCCTGAATAATTACCTCTACTATTTTTCTGGGGGGCTTGAGGATTTAGGGCTTCAGGGATTACGGCTTTCGGGCTTAGGTTGAGCCCTGCAGGCAACGAGAGGTACCAGGGGTTGCGGGCTTTAGGGAGAGGATGCGCGTCGTGCTCCGTGTTCAGGCCAATATCAACTCCGTAGGAGTGAATTTTGTAGGTACTTCAGGGGCTGGAATCATTTAGGGCTAAGGTTTAGGGCAAGTAAAAACGTGTTCACTTTCAGGTTTCCTTGATATATCTTTACTAACGTATACAGACCCCCACACCTCTGATTGAAATATTGAGGTGTTCGTTTCCCGGCAAGGCTACAGTCGGACGTATCCACATGATGCCCTAATCTTGGCAAGGGCGGGGGTCAACTCGTCTTACCATTTTCGGCGCCCATATTACTTTCATCCCCTGTGACTGGGGGCCAGTAAACTATTTCGCCCCCCAGGGCGATATGGTGCGACGGTTGAAGGAAACTCCTCCCTAAGCCCTAAACCCTAAAGCCTCACCAGGTACAGGTACGAGATCAGGAGGTGGGGTTTAAAGTCTTGGGTTTCGGGCTTACAGGGAGCCGAAAAGACCTGCATTTTTAGGGTGCCTAATTACGGTTTCTACCTTTTTTTCCTGAAAAAGGCAGGGTCTTTCGGCCCACAGGTAGAACCCTAAACCCGAAACCCTAAACCCTAAACCCTAAACCCTAAACCCTAAACCCGAAACCCTAAGCCGCTTTGGGTTTCAGGAGTTCCGAAGTCGGGCCCCCGAACCCAGAAAGCCAAGAGCCATGACCGCTAAGCTTGCAGCCCGAAAGCCCCAACCCCCGAAATAGGGTTGAGGGTTCAGGGTTTCGGGTTTAAGGGTTTAGGGTTGAGGGTTTAGGGTTTAGGGCTTAGGGTTGAAGGTTTTTGCCTTGAGAAGACCTAGATCCCAAGACTCTAAGCAAAAGTTCCTAAGAGCCCCAGGCAAGAGCACGAGTGCCATCACCGTGGCCATGAAGAAGCTGACAACCGAGGTCCCCGAGGTTGCCGCCCTTGAGCGGCAACTTGCCAGAGAGTTACAGGTTACTGTAAGGTGCTCGGGTGCAGGATTTAGGGTTGGGGTTTAGGGTTAAGCTTTTGAGGTTGGAGTTAAGGGTTTACTTTCAACACAATTCATTGATATTCTATCGGGTTTGGATTTGCGTTTTGGGATCTTAGGGTTTAGGATGGGTTTAGATCCAGTTTGGTTTCGGTGATTTTTGTTTTTCTACTGTTTGCATTTCAGAGCGTCGGGTTTCGTTTAGTTTGCCCTGGCCCAAAAGACCAGCCTTTTTCAACTACTATATACAGAGGCCACGATAAGGAACCACAGAAAAGGTATGTCGTTTCGGCTCCAGGTAGGGGTTTGGGGTTTGGGATGTTGGGTTTAGCTCCGGGCTTACTGCAAGTTTAGGGTCTAAGGCCAGAGGGCGACGGGTCTTGTCGAGTCGGGGTGAGGGCTTCTGGGTTTTAGGGTTTAGGGAGTTTATATGATTTAGGGTTTAGGGTTCCTGGGGTTAGGGTTTAGGGGGTTTAGGGTTTCGGGGTTTCGGTGTTTAGGGTCAGGGTCTAGGGTTACAGGTAGTATGCCAATGGCGAATTTCAAAACATGCAAGTACTCTTAGTAGTCTCGCGTGACACCATCTGCAGGCCCTGCCGCGGATGGTTCTGAGAGCATTTTTGCAAATTCAGCTACCACATCCCTTGATTTTTTCGGACACCAACGGCGCGGCCGGTGACGCACCCTCATCGCGAATGTTGTCGTCGCAGCCGTTTGAGGATTGCATAATTTCGTGCTTGATGTTGTGGTGTTTCAAGCATCCTCTTAGCCCCCTTCCCCCTCAAGGTTGCCCCTGCACTACCTGAGCGGAGAAACGGCCTGCCAGTGTGATTACGTCAACCGCCGGAAGTTGACTTTGTGGACGATCCAGTGCGGGAGCTACATCATGATGGGCCGAGATTTGGCGGCTGCTTTCTTCTTCACCGGCGGGCTGATAAGCCGGTCGGCCAAGCTGAAACGGCAGAGGGTCTGGCGTGGTGTCCACCCTAGAGGGATTAAGTCCCCGAAGGTTAACGTTTTTTCTAGGATACTGGACGGTCGCGTCTTCGGCAAGAGGACCGCAAAAGACGATTCCGTGGCAAGGGAGTCATCCGGACTATTTGGAAAGGTGGTCCGGATGAGCCCAGATGTTTAGGGTTTAGGGTTTAGGGTTTAGGGGCAGGCTGTTTTGCGCTTGGTAAGCCAACAAGAGTCCGAAGTGCTCTACATGCTGTCTGTCAGTCTGGGCAGATCAGTCACAATAACCCTGAACCCTAAACCCTAAACCCACATGGCAGAGACCAGGAACAGCTACGGGCTAGACGGCCAGGCACTCGCAGCAGCGATTCTACCACTCAAATCTTGCATCCATTCCCAGTCAACCGAGTTGCTGGCTACCGTAAGGTTGGTATTGCAGGCCCACAATTACAACCGAAAACCCGAAACTCTCCAACCCAACACCTATACCTTGCATCCAAGTCCTAAACCTTAAACCCTCAAGCCCCCAAGCCCGAAGCCCTAAACCCCACGACGTCCAATGCGACTTGGCTTCGAGGCCGGTCCATCGAAACATCTTGCGCTGCTATGGCGCGACCGCAGAGGCTTGTATAGGACTCAAAAACCGTTGAAAACTATGGTCTATACCTTTTTCTGTACTATACTATACTATTCTGTTAATACACCATACCATACCATACTATGCTATGCTATGCTATGCTATGCTATGCTATACAATGTTAAGTAATACTATACTATGCTATGATGCCATGAAAATGGCTAAAACTTCAAGGATCAGGATTCAGGGGGCGTTAGTCCCTCACTGTAGGTACAGTTTTGGGTTTAGGGTTTAGGGTTTAGGGTTTAGGGTTTAGGGTTTAGGGTTTAGGGTTTAGGGTTTCGGACTAAAGAATCTAGGGGCTCTATTCCCAGTTCGGACGGTCGAGATTCAGGGTTTGAAGTCTTGGTCCTACCCGATTTCGGTTTCGGGATGTTCAGGGCATGAGGTTCAGAATTTTGTTTGAGAGGGGGGAGCTCTAAACCCCAACCGCCCTAAACCTAAAGCTTCTTGCCATCAAAGAAAGTGCAGAACGAGAAAGCGGGTGTCGGGTTGCATTGGGATTCCTGCATCGTTGCGAATGTAGGCTCAGGCCGGGAGTTGCACTAGATCTGGTTCGAGTGATGTGGGACCTTTTCGGGCCGTTTGAGCCTAAAGCCTGAACAGCAGGCACACCTCGAGCAATGATTCCGAGGAGGTACCTGTCACCGATGCGGATTCTTTTCAAAAGTAGGCCAGGAGTTGCACCTGTGATTGTCAGCAACAGCCCACCTTCCTACAGTATCCTAGGTTTAGGGTTCAGGGTTTAAGGTTTAGGGTTTAGGGTTGAGGGTGAAGGGTCTAGGGTTTGCATACTTGGAGGTTCATGGGTAGTTATAAGTGGGGTTATTAGTAGGGTAGCTATAGCTATAACCCATATTAGGGGATTTATAACCCTACTTCTAACTACCCATGAACCTCCAAGTACCAGAAAAGGGGCAGCAGATTGTAGGACAACTGCGTGACATCCTCCACCCTGCAGTCCAACGTCGAGATCGGTAGTTCTCTAAATCGGGGTCCCTTTCAGGGTCCATTTTATGCGGTTGCCGTGCTATATTGGGGACCGAAGCAGGCAACCTAATTCAGACAACTACCCAGATTGCAACATGGCGGCAGGCTCCCTTCATTGCCGTCTCAGAGTATTGCTGCTTGGACGTCAACTCTGGGGGCTGACCTTCGGAGGGGTTTAGGGTTTAGGGT